>BOPN01000432.1:0-7500 GCA_017312705.2 Penaeus japonicus | reverse complement strand
TAATCTTCGTTGCTATTCACTCACACGTAGTTACATGAACGTAAAATGATGTAACTATATATGCACAAGCACATACGTATTTACACAAATCCATGGACACACACGCTCTCTCTCTCTCTCTCTCTCTCTCTCTCTCTCTCTCACACACACACACACACACACACACACATACACACACATACACACGCCATACACACACACACACACAAACACAAAATACATATATAAAAACACGCATGACACGAAACACAACACACAGAAACAAACATGCGTACACACTCTCTTCACACTAAAAGGTACACACATGAAAAGGACATTGTGTTGCTACATATACTGAAATATATAGACAACAATAGCATCCCAAAATCCAATGATTCATTCATATATTTTCATTCATGCCGCTGCCGCTTATAACGTGATTCTCGGGTCACGGAAGATAACCTTGAGTTGCCAGGTAGTCATATTTTACAAAATAATGTTTTTTGGGGGGCAAGGAATAAAACATATTTGTTTTAAAGTGTTCTCATGTACATAACAGTATAATAGCATCAGATCATAAACAAATATGAATAAGCAAAGAAAAGTAAAAATGTTATAATTTACACACACTCCAAAATACGCACACATATACTCCCTCACACTCCAACACGCACACATTCATGCACCCACCCACACATATGCCACATCCGAATTTCACATTTGGTGTCTATCTTCAAATACTTGGGAATGAGAAAAACAACCAATGAAAGATACAATCACAAACGTTTCGCTATGTTTTGTTTATCCAAAAGTCGCATTTCAAAGGCCTAACTCTATGCTCACTATATTTCAAGGCAGTGGTCTTCAACATGTAATCCAGCGCTCGATGAAATAGATCATGGAGCCTGTAAGAGTTCATTCGGTTTGTGGAAATATATTTTGATCCCTAATAAATTATACATTATCTACAAATAAGTGCTTAGATAAATTTAATCGTTGAAATTTAGAATTTGCTGATACGTGTGTATTCATCTATTAAGTAGTTCAGTTTACCTTATAATTATAATTATCTATTTTCAGTTTTAATCTTGATGATCTCATTCAGAATTATGAGTTATCACATGAGACATATATTGGAAGACAGATATGTTAGAAGTGATTAATTATTTAGATTATGATATTCTAAGTTTGTGTTGTCCTACTAATGATTATATGGTAAGATAAGGGAACCCATATCTAGCCTTCTATTCAGTTCATTGATTCTCTAAGTGTGAGACGTAGCTATCGTCTGTGGCATTGTATTTTTTTCTTTATATCAGGACTAGTTTTGACACATGATAATTGATTGACTTCGGCTAGTAATATGGTATCAAGTACGCTGCGCTGGCTTATTTGTGTCATTAGTCTATCTATACGTTGTGTACATTAGGTATTTTGAGGGATGATAATAGCAATATGTGTCTAAAATTAGTATGCACTGTTATCTAAGATGTCTGGACTTCCAGCTGAGCGCTGGCGTGGTCTCAGACTATCACTGCATCCACCTTGTTTTCGTTTGGAGATTCTGGAATATGAGAATTGGCAATAATGGTATGTCATATGAAGTCACAGACACACACAAACACAAATATACACATAGTGCGTCTGTGTGTGTGTGTGCGTGTATTCTTTTGGAAACGTAAGAAATATAGATGTACAATGTTAGACAGACATACAAAAATTAAATAAACTCATTCTTAAATCAGCAGATATCTATTCATAAACAGAAAATACATATCCCGTCTTCACAATAGATGATAAAGAAAGCATTTAAAACTAGTGCACCAGCTTTATTCTTATTACCACATGTATCCTGTTATAATTATAAGAATTTACTGAAATTCTGCCAGATTTTCATAATCCTCATGCATATCCGTTTTTTGTGTGTATAAATCCGCTTATTCATGTAGACTGCATTTTAAAGTGTAAGTTGCAACATTAAAGGAGTTGAAATAAAGGGCAACGCTTTAGCTGTAGACTACGCAAGAATTTATAGCAGAGAGCATTATTTCTAGGTCCTCTAAAAACCCATATAGCCATTTTCATTCCATAGTTTTGCTTATCTTCAGAATCCTTGGCACTGAATTTACAAAGTTCCGTGACTGATAACATCAAAGTTGACACGCCATGGGGATTAAATCAGAAGTAATGTGTAAATCTTTAATGGAAGTATCCTTATAAATTACAGGCCGGCTAAAATCAGTTTTAAAAAAGTAGCGACCAGAGCACGAAGGAGAAGGGGGGGAAAAAACAAGAAGACACGGATCTGCATTAATTACTAAAAAAACAATTGCAACGCCAATTTGAACTTACCTATTTATGACCCAACGCGGTTCCCTTCCCCCATGTCAACAGTGCCGTGTCCCCATCTCCAACGTAGCCCTGATCTTGCAAATGATGGCCCAACAAACAATAATGCCGACATATCAGCGAGCACTTTACTGCTACATTGCGTGAAAGCACGAGATACCACGAGACCTGTCCCGGACGCCGGTGGGGTCTCCTGCCAAACAGTCTTGTGCTGTTCGCGGTGCCCTGTGTTTGCGCGTGAATTCCCTTGCAGAGAAAAATGGCGGACTCAATTTCTGTCCCTTTTACTGGATTCTTATAACGGCCTTAGGGGAAATCACGTGGCTTCGGAGGGGATTTTGTGATAAAATCGCCGAAGGCTTTGTTACTATTATGGTAAATCTAAAATGGACTGAAGTGTGTGAAAGGATCGACAGGTTAAATGCTTGCATAATGTACTGAAACGGAAACTGAAATCGAGACAGTTGTTATTGATGAATATTGGGCTGAAAATGATATAAGAAAAGGATTCTTAAAAATGACAATGCAGTTAATATGAGAAACAGAAAGAAATATGAGTGGAAAAGAGTTAGAACTATATCACCAATAATAGAAATGTTGATCATAGCTTAATGGATGAGGATTTATATGATAACGTTAACAATGCAGGAACGTTGAAAAATAATTACACAATAGTATCAACGTAAACATTACTTTTATGAATAACACAATTACGACTAATACTGCTGGTACTGCCATTAGAATAACACTGTAATATAACTGCTACTAATACGACCACTATTACAAGTGCAGCTACTATTACTATCCGCTAACACCATCTCAACGACAACTGCAACCACTGTTTCCACTGCTACATTGCTAGCAGTGATAATAATAACAATCTCTAATATCATTCATGATGTTGATAAAGAAAATAACTCCAAACAGATAAAGAAAATAACTCCAAACATATGTAATATTTGTAGTTTAGAGGATTATTATGATTTTATGACACCCAGGAACGATAGCAACATCAAGAAAACTTCAACATTAGTAAGCTTTAAAACATCACATTTACGTTATAAACTTAAGATCAGAAATAAAGAGAAATTCCTTCCCTGTCAGCCGACAACAAAGCAAAAAAAAAAAAAAAAAAAAAAAAAAAAAAAAAAAAAAAAAAAAAGATAAAACCAGAGAAAATGATACCTCTAATATGACTCCCAAATATCATGATCTATATATTTTTAACGTCACTTTCTCATGCCATCGGGTTGAATGCAGTCTTGCGGTTGATGACTGCATATACATCAACAAATCTATAATCAACTTATCTTTTAAATGGATTCACGGTGGGGCTGAACCGATACACGTCTCACGGGATCCGAACGTGTCCGAAACCAATTCCAGATTATAAGGGTTCGGAATGAGCTCGGTTCAGTTTTCGGAACGGGGTTAGTGGGATTCGGTTCTATTGCGTGCCTGTTTCGAGTTACGTGGTTTCCGTCGGTAGAAAGCTTCGCGCGTCAATACGTATCGCATGTGAGAAAAGCAAAACTTATTTCTGTTATTTTCTTCCCACCTTTTCGGAATATATATATTGTATGTACACACGCACTCAAAGACTCACATACATGCTCGCGCTGTATGGTATACATATGTATATGTGTGTGTGTTTGTGTGTTTATGATGTGTTTGTCAGTGTTTGTGTGTGTATAAATCTTAAAAGTTTCTTTCCACCCCTTACATGATCATATAACTCTCTCTGGAGGCAATAAGAGAGCGTTGCACCCAACTCCCAACTTACCACATGATCAATAGATGCCAAATCTGCAAGAAGACCCGAGCGTAAGGAAACAAACAAAAAATGAAACTTCTTACTTTTTATATTTTGTCCGTAATATTTGTTAAAGGTATTTTTATGGATTATGTCATATAATGTTAATATTAATATTACTATCAGTACTATGATGATCTCACTATCGTCATTATCATTTTTATCATAATGATAATGACAATAATCATAGGAATGATAACAATAAATATGATAACAGTAATAATAGTGATGATAAGTAAACTAAGAATAGAAATAACAATGATAATGATAATGATAGCAATGATAATGGTGGTAATTATAATGATATTGATACCAGTGATAATTGCAACAAAAATAAATTATCAGCATAATTACTAATATTGGTATTGGCATTATTATCATTATTAATATCGTTACCATTATTATAATGATGATATATATGACAAGGAAAATATTCCTATTATCATATTAATCCTAAAAATGGATTATACATCCACTACAACAACTACCATTCACAATGATAATAATCTAAGGATCATAATGGTGATAATAATGGTAATGATACAAATATTAGTGATACTGATTATGCTTATGATATAAAATGATAATAAAAATGATGATTATTAGTATCATTATTATTGTATTTATTATCTTATTTTCATTATCCTTTTGATTATCATATTCACTATCATTGTTATTATTATTGTTGTTCTTATTATCATTACTGTTACTATCACCATCATCATTATCATCATAATCACCATCATCATCAACATCATCACCATGACCATCACTTTCATCATCATCATCATCGTCATCATCATCATCATCGTCATCATCATCATCATCATCACATCATACTAATAATGATGATAGTTTCACGATGCATTCCCGACCATTCGGGACCAATAATGAAATGAAATCTACCTATATTTCTGATTTAACAAAAAAATCTTTATCACCCCATTTGTTTATCTATTCATTCAGTTATTCATCTGTTTATCTATCTATTATATCTAGATATCTAAGTGCCACTCTTGTTCTCAAAATACCCTTCAATAGCTTGTGTATCTACCTCCCTATAACGAACCGAAGGACAGCCTAATAGGACGTATCCAGACCAGTTTCTAAAATAGACTTGTTCTGACACGAATTCTATGGTATCCATTCTTTTGCGGAAAGATATATAACCTCGAAAATACTCCGAAAATGTGGAAACAACACTAAAAGTTTGGAAAGAAACCGTATGGTCAACAATGTATGGTGAGGTGATGATAATAATGGAAATATGGCTGGAATATCAGATCGTGTTACCTTATCATATGATGAGTAATGGAAATAGAAGTATACTATGTTGTTTTGCCAGAATAAGTAATATCAGATATATGATTCATCAACTAAACTGTTTCATTGCAACATATGCAACAATGAAATTTAGCCTTCATAAATGATATTAAAAGGAAATACATCAATGTGTGTCGAATGACAATGATAATTACAAAAACAAAAACTTGCGTAATGACTCGTTCTCATATCAAAAGGAGATAACAGGAATAGGTTGTTTGGTCCTGAATTTGGATCCATTAAAGAGGTTGGTACAGCCTCTCTCGTAATGTTTGTTTCATAGTGAGCCTGATTAAACAAACACATAAACAAATAAACAAATACTTGTTAATGCGTAATTCATTCCCAACATTCAAGGCTGCGTTTAGTGGTTTTGAGAGAAATCCGACAACAGGTACAAGAACAGCGTCAATGACAATGAGGATTCGAGCAAAAACATTCATGACAACAACAATGTTGATGATGACATTGATTATGATAATAATGTAAGAAAACTAAATGAGTATTTACAATGATGAGGATGATCATACAAATGATGATAAAGGGTGTAACGATAATGCTAAGAATAATTATAACAACTATAATAATAATCATAATAATGATGATGATAACTAAAACAATAATAATGATAATGATGAGGATACTGATACTACTACTACAATTGATAATAACAGTAGTAATAATAACAATGATGATAATTATAATAATGATAACAATAGTGATAATGATAATAATGTTAACGATACTAATTATGAAAATAATGATGCTACTAAAAGCGACGATAAAATGATAGTAATGATAACAATGATAATAATGGTGATGATAATGATGATGATGATGAGAAGGAGGAGGATGAGCAGTAGCAACAGCAGCAGCAAAATGTTGACAATAACAATAGTGATACTAATTGTAATAATGATAATGATAATACTAATACAAATATTAGTACTGATAACTATTATCATAATACAAATACTTATGATGATGATAATGATAAGGACAATAATGATAATAAGGATGATAATAGCAATGATAGATAACAAGAAGAATGATGACGATGGCGATGATATAAATAACCATAATCATCATGTTAATAAAAACGAAATGATAACAATATTCAGCAAAATTCTGCAGAAGTAATTTTGGCGTTTTATTCGAATATATAAGGTTAATTTTCAAAGTGTAAGCAGTGCTGTGAACTTAATACACGCTCTCTTACTCATTAAACGAATGCAATACAATCTGAGAATTTAAGCCTAATGAAAAAAGTGTGCTGACTGTTCACTAACGTTCCAAAGAGATATTGAAATAGTTCGGATAAACACTTCGGGTGTTGCAAGAAAGAGTCATGTGTAAAGAAAATTGTTATAATTGACATTATTTTTATTCATTATCATGATATATATTATTTTCATAAACATCATTATTGTCGTTATCATAATTGCAATTCTTATCCCTACTACCAGTAGTAATAGTAGTAGTGGTATCATAATGATGATACCAGTATAACAGTAATTATGGTGATGATATTTATAGTAGTAATAACAACAACAATATCTGTAATATTGATATCAGTAACAATAAAAAAAACTATAATTGTGATAATTACCATCTTCCTCCGAATCATCATATTCATTATAATCACCATAATTAACACTTTCATCAACCACACTTTAATTCAAAGGCACATAAACTCGATGCCAAACACGACAGATGATTAAATTCTCATCTGACCTACATGAAACACGAGGCGGATCACATAAGTGGGAAAAAGAACTATTATTGGCTCAAGTTGGACCAAACTTAATTTCAGTGCACACACACACGCACGTACGCACACATACACACACCCATACACACGCACACAGACACACACACAGGCACACATACACACACACATACACACACACACAAAGTCACACACCAACACACGCACAACCACACACACACACACACACACACACACACACACACACACACACACACACACACACACACACACACACACACACACACACAGACAAACACACACACAC
>BOPN01000431.1:469316-476816 GCA_017312705.2 Penaeus japonicus | reverse complement strand
AATGGCCGAGATATCAAGAAAACACAAAAATAAACAGAAAAAAATAAGATAACACACACATGAGAACAACCAAGTATAAGAAGAGAGATAATGTTAAAAAGAAATTCAACATGGAATGTAAACTACAAGTACAAAAGAGAGAGAGAGAGAGAGAGAGAGAGAGAGAAGGGAGAGGGAGAGGGAGAGACAGGGAAGGAGAGGGAGAGAGAGAGAGAGAGAGAGAGGGGGGAGGGAGAGGGAGAGGCAGGGAAGGATAAAGAGAGAGAAAGAGAGAGAGAGAGAGAGAGAGAGAGAGAGAGAGAGAGAGAGAGAGAGAGAGAGAGAGAGAGAGAGAGAGAGAGAGAGAGAGAGAGAAGGGAGGGAGAGGAAGAGGGAGAGACAGGGAAGGAGAGAGAGAGAGATAGAGAGAGAGAGAGAGAGAGAGAGAGAGAGAGAGAGAGAGAGAGAGAGAGAGAGAGAGAGAAGGGAGGGAAAGGGAGAGGCAGGGAAGGATAAAGGGAGAGAGAGAGAGAGAGAGAGACGAGAGAGAGAGAGAGAGGGAGGGAAGGAAGGAGAGAGAGGGAGGGAGGGAAGGAAGGAGAGAGAGAGAGAGAGAGAGAGAGAGAGAGAGAGAGAGAGAGAGAGAGAGAGAGAGAGAGAGAGAGAGAGAGAGAGAGAGAGAGAGAGAGAGAGAGAGAGAGTCAAACAGACAGAGAGAGAGGTAGTGTAAGTGTTTGCCCCTTTGATTAGTTGAGAGCGGTCACTCCCTTAGATACACTGGCGAAAGCACTGAAAACAACCTAGAATTTTCCTTGGTATATCAGGGTTTATGAACTTCAATAGCTCCCGATGGTGCCAAGAGAGCAAGAAATAGATATGGTGGCATGGTGCCGTGGTGACCTCTTTACCTTGGCCGGGCGGGCTGGGTCAGGTGTGGATGTGACCTGTCCTGGTCCGGAGGCGACATGTCAGAAGAGAGATGCCTCTCCTACCGGTGTGGCTGACGGACTGAGAGTGACTGACCATTAGAATGACCTCAGGTTAGGGTAAACGTAGGAGAATGCCTATTCTTCGACATGTCAGAGAGAGAGAGAGAGAGAGACAGAGACACAGAGAGAATATTGTTTCAGTAACATCCGTCATAGACAGAGAGAAAAGGGAAAGAAAGAGAGAGAGAGTGAGAGAGAGACAGAGACACAGAGAGAATATTGTTTCAGTAACATCCGTCATAGACAGAGAGAAAGGGAAAGAGAGAGAGAGAGAGAGAGAAAGAGAAAGAGAAAGAGAGAGAGAGAGAGAATAGAAAGAGAGAGAGAGAGAAAGAGAAAGAGAAAGAGAGAGAGAGAGAGAGAGAGAGAGAGAGAAAGAGAAAGAGAGAGAGGAGAGAGAGAGAGAGGAAGGTGGATCGACAGAGAGAGAGAAAGAGAAAGAGAAATAGAAAGAGAGAGAGAGAGAGAGAGAGGAACCACATGCTTCATCAGAGCCAAAGTGCGAGCGGAGTGCGTAGCAGGCAAGGGTGCGGGTTTGCTTAAGGGAAGGGGCCCTAGAAAGCACGCTCAGGGGGAGGGTTTTTATCTTATCCTTTCTTCGTATGTTTTATCTGATTTTCCTCTTTTTCTTTTTTTATTCTTTTATGTATTTACGTCATCGTCGACTTCTTCTTTTAACGTGCTTTTTACTATTGCGTTTTTAATGTTTTTTTTCTTTTCTCTTTTGATTCAATATTTTTCTCTGCTCTTCTGTTTTTCTGTTTGGAAGCGACAGTCAGAAACCTTCATCAAATATAATTATTGTTATGAGGATCAAAGAAGATTTTAATACAAAAAAGATAAATAAGAGAGAAAGAAAAAAAAAAGCGAAGAATCCAAAGCAGTAGAAGGAAAGCAATAGAAGGAAGGAAGACAAAAGCTTGATGAAGACGGAGACAGACGCAGACATGTGACATAGAACCAGAAATGGAGAGAGAGGAGATGAAAGGGAAGTCATGGGCCGAGAGACAATACTTGAGAGCCAGGGCGAAGGGAGGGACTGCGGAGGAGGGGAGGGGGAGGGTCTCCGGGGGGAAGGGGGTGGGAGGGAGGGGAAGGGAGGAAGGGACTGCGGAGGGGAAGGGAGGGGAGGGAGGGGAGGGAGGGACTGCGGAGGAAGGGGAGGGGAGGGGAAGGGGAGGGAGGGAATGTGAGCGAGGGGAGAAAGAGGAAGGGGGGGAGAGGGACTGTGGGCTAGGGAAGGCGAAGGGGGAGGACTGCGGAGTAGGGAAGGGGAGGAGGGGGGAATGTGAGCGATGGGATGGAGGGATTCTGGGCGAGGGGAGGCGAAGGGAGGGAGGGAGAGGGAGCGAGTGAGGGAAAGGGGAGTGATAAACTGAGGGTATGGGAGGGAGCGGTTGCCCCTACAGCGCCCTAGCTCCCTTAAAAGAAAATGTAAAGAGGTAGGAAAGGGGGGGAGGGGGAGAGGGAAAGGGAGAGGATAAGGGAAGGAAAGAAATGGGAGAGGGGGGGGGGGGGGGGGGGTATCAGGCAGAGGAAAAACAGAGCAAGAAACGAGAGAGACAGAGACGAGAGAAACAAACAAGAAAAAAAAAAAAAAGTGCTAAACCAAAAAACCCTCCCAAAACAAAACAGGAAATACAAAAGACAAGATAAAATATACGAAAAAAAAAGATTCGGAGCAACGTAAGAATAAAAAGAAAACGACAGAAATGCGCAAGAGAGATTTGAGAAGAATTGAGAGTTTGCAAGAGAGATGGGCGGTAATGGAATGGAATTGAATAGGGGGAGGGAGAGGCCAGGGAGGGAGGAGAGGGGAGGGGAGGGGAGGGAGAGGCCAGGGAGGGAGGAGAGGGGAGGGAGAGGCCAGGGAGGGAGGAGAGGGGAGGGGGAGGGGGAGTGAGAGATGGTGACATACCGTGATGTGTAAGGACTGGGAAGAAGGAAGGAGAGGGAAAGGGAAGGGTAGGATAAGAGTGGAAGAGGAAAGGGAGAGGAGGAGGGAGGGAAAGAGAGGGGAAGGAGAGGGAGGGAAAGGCAAGGGTAGGATAAGAGTGGAAGAGGAGAGGGAGAGGAGGAGGGAGGGGAGGAGAGGGAGAGGAGGAGGGAGGGAAGGAGAGGGAGAGGAGGAGGGAGGGGAGGAGAGGGAGAGGAGGAGGGAGGGGAGGAGAGGGAAAGGGAAGGGTAGGAGAAGAGTGGAAGAGGAGAGGGAGAGGAGAAAGGAGGGAAGGAGAGGGAAAGGGAAGGAAGAAAAGGAAGGAGGGAGATACGTAAAGAGGAAGGAATGAAAGAGAAAGAGAGGGAAGAGAAAAAGGAACATAGGGAAGCGATAGTGATGTCAGAGGAGAGGAAGCGTAGGAAGGAACGAATGCAAGAAAGATGAAGAGAAAGAAAAGAAAAAAAAAAAAGACCACAAGAAGGACGTAGAAAGAAAGAAGAAGGAAGGAAATAGATGTAAAAAAAAAAAGAAGATAATACAAATAGAGATAAAAACATCAAAAAAAAAAAAAAAAAAAAAGCGAAGAAAGTGAGCGATAGTGAATAGAGACACACAAGGAGAGAGAGAGAGAGAGAGAGAGAGAGAGAGAGAGGGGGGGGGGGGGGGGGGTTGGAACCGGCCAAGAAAAGAAGTTAAGAAGCCATAGAGATAAATCTTGGAAGACGCAAGGCCGGATAAGAACCAGAAGAAGGAAGAAGGTAAGCGAAAACACACAGAAGGAGGAGAACGAGGTAACTCGGAAAAAAGAATAAAGATAATGAAGAAAATGTTAGAGGAAAGATAAAAGAATTGAGGGCGGACTCGTTGCTTGGAAATGCGATTCGGGAGAAGGGGAGAGAAAGATGGAGAGGATTTTGTAATTGAGGGAGAGAAGGAGTTAGGGAGGGAGGGAAGAAGGGAAGAAGAAGAAGAGAAGGATGGAGGGACGGAGGGAGGGTGGGAGGGGTGAGAGGGAAGGAGAGAGAGAGAGAGAGAGAGTGAGAGAGAGAGAGAGAGAGAGAAGGGAGGGAGGAGGAGTAAGATAGGGAGAGTAAGAGACAGAGAGTAAGAAGAGGAGAATGATGAGGAGGAAGAAGATGAAAAGAAGAAAGAGAAGCAAGAAAAGTGGCGTTGCTGTTGATGAATTTAGTGATGGAGAGGAGAGAGACGAAGGGGGGGAGAGGGGAGGGGGAGGGGGAGGGGGAGGGGGAGGGGGAGGGGGAGGAGGAGGAGGAGGAGGAGGAGGAGGAGGAGGAGGAGGAGGAGGAGGAGGAGGAGGAGGAGGAGGAGGAGGAGGAGGAGGGGGGAAGGAGGAGGAGGAGGGGGAAGAGGGAGGAGGGAGGGGGGAGGAGGGGGAAGAAGGAGGGAGGGGGATGAGGGGAGAGGGAGGAGGAGGAGGGAGGAGGGGGAGGAGGAGGAGAAGGAGGAGGAGGAGGAAGAGGAGAAAGAGGAGGAGGAGGAGGAGGAGGAGCTGCCGACGCGTCATAGACTGGAGGAGATGTCTGGCTGTGGGAAGGAGGGAGGGAGGGGGGGGGAGAGAGGAGAGGAAAGGGGAGGAGGAGGAGGAAGGAGAAGAGGGCGGGGGGGGGGGGCAGATAGGAGGGTAGGAGGAGGAGGTGGAAGAAGGGGTGGAGATGTTGGAAAAAAGGAGGAGGAAGAAGATGAAAAATGAAATAAAGATAATAATATGATGATGGTGAAAATGAACAAAAAAATAAAAAAATAAGAATAAGAGGCATAAGCAGAAGAAGTGGAACAGTTTGAAGAAGAAGAAGAGGAAGAGGAAGAAGAAGAAGAAGAAGAAGTGAAGGAAGAATAAGAAGAGGAAGAAGAAGGAAAGGAGGAGGAAGAGGAGAAAGTTGAGTTGGCATGAGAAGGACGAAATGGTGGAAGAGAAAGCGAATGAAGATTAATAAGAAGAATAAACAAGAAGACCCCCCCACCCCCACCCAACCCCCACCCCCCGCGTTATCCAAAGGGCAAAAGGCGGGAAAGGAAGTTCTTGTGATGTTCCACAACTTTATTTTCTTTTCTTTCTGTCAATTATTATCAATTTTATTCATTTATTTATTTTTTGTATCATTCATTATTTGTTTGTTGAATATTTCGTCTATGTTTCTGTTGTTTTTTTTAATAACATTTAGAACTGGTTGTTTGTGTTGTGTGGATTCGCTTTTTTTTATTTTTTTTTATTTGTTGTTTTTTATGTATGTTTTGAAATTCTGTAGAGAAATGAAGAAAAGATGATGAAGAAGAAGAAAAAGGAGGGAGTGGAAGAGGAGGAGGAGTAAAGAAGAAAATTGAAGAAGAAACATAAAAGGAAGGAGAAGAAGAAGAAGAAAACAAAAGATGATGAGGATGAGGATGGTAAACAAGAAAAATAATAACAAAAACAGCGAAACAGAAGAAGAAAATAAGAACAAGAAGATAAATATAAAGATGAAGAAGAGAATGATGATGAAATTGTACATCAAAGGAAAGCCAATAAGAATAAGAAGAGAGGAGGGAGACGAAACGCCATGCTGTATAAAGTCAAAACCTCAAAGTTTTAGGAAGAAAACAAGAAGACAAAAGTTGGGAGATGTTTACGCTCATTCGTAATTCGAACTTCAAGTATTTATTCCTACAGCGCGTTCATCCATGTCCTTTGTCTTTTTATTGTGATATTTATTTAGGGTTGATTCGTCCCTATATTTTAATTCGGAAGGTAACGAATGTCTAGAGAAATACATATACAAAATCGGGGAACATCTCCTGTGCTTGATTGATTCCGTTTTGTTTTTGTTTTTATTCCCGGGTTGCGCAAGCGTGTTGAATTTCGTTCGGTCAGCTAAAACCGAATCATGTAAGATCCTCAGGTGATAAATCATGATAAAAAGAAAAAAATAAATAAAACTAATATCATCGCGAATATTAATGGTTTGGAGTCAGTCCCCACGTTGCGCAGATGGCTATGGGACAACAAGTGAAAATAAACTACGCAACCTGGACATAAGGCTTCGCACACATGGACCTCAACAGTCAGCACCGTTAACTTGATAAGAATAAAATCGTTAGCCAATCAGGGAGGCGAGTGCGCGGAGCTTATCCAAGGGTAATTATCCTCCCCTGATCACCATGTTGGAACCCCCCCCCCCTCCCCCCCTGATGGCGGCCGCTGATTGGTGGGAATGGCACTCTCTCTCGTCCAATCAGCTGTTTCCCCATCGGCGGACGGGGCGATATCGGATTCTCTATTGTGAACAAAATCAACAGGGGAATGTTTATGAAACGTCTGTGCCTTGAAGTTCATCTTGGAGAGGTCTTGGAGAACGCCATTTGTAAACAACTCTTCGTCGCGGAAGGTTGTAAACAAATTCATATATCACGGTTCGAGTTTTAGATGATATAAGGTTGGGATGGATAGAGGAGGGGAGGGGGGGAGGAGGATGGACGTAAGGAAGAACAGAAGAGAGAGAGAAGAAGAAAGAACAGAAGAGAGAGAAGAAGAAAGAACAGAAAAGAGAGAAGAAGAAAGAACAGAAGAGAGAGAAGAAGAAAGAACAGAAGAGAGAGAAAGAAAGAAAGAACAGAAGAGAGAGAAGATGAAAGAAAAGAAGAAAGAGAAAGAAAGAAAGTAAAAAAAAATCAGTACCCGAGCTCCTGATTAGCAAATCCTGTCTAAAAATACCCGCGTAAACAATCCGGTAAAAAAAAAAAAAAAAAAAAATGTACACGTCGTAAGCATCCTCGGCGCCAAAGAGACGAGCAATCAGAAGACTCGGAAAAAAAAAAAAAAAGAGCATCAGGAAGGAAGACACAACTCGACCCTGCTGTGAGGATAAGCCAACCTCAGCAAAGGGATATTATAAACAACCCCACAGACGCCTTTCTAAAGAGTACCTCAGCAATCTGTGCGAATAATAGGTCACGTAAACAACAACCCCAACCCCACTCTCCACTCCCCCCCGCAAGCAAAGGTGAAGACAGACGCAAGTCAGTTCAAAAAAATCCAACAACCTAAGTCGAACAACAGTATAAACAAATTCCCTGAAGGATACGGTAAACAATCCCGGGAAATGAGGGGGTGGGGGGGGGGGGGCGTAAACAAGTTCCAATGGCGAAGGGACGCAAACAGACCCACGGTTCCCTCAGCGAATAATTTTATTCTCGTTAAATAATACTCCGATCAGCCGGTTCGCTCAGACCCTTGATCACTCAAACAAATGTCGAGAGAAAAAAAAAGAGGTTTTGCGCTTCTCTTCTCCTTTCTCTTCTCTTCTCTTTCTGTTTCCTTGTCCGGGGCCCCCCTCTCTTCTCTCTCTCTAACTCTCTCTCCTCTCTCTCTCTCTCTCTCTCTTTCTCTCTCTCTCTCTCTCTCTCTCTCTCTCTCTCTCTCTCTCTCTCTCTCTTTCTCTCTCTCTCTCTCTCTCTTCTCTCTCTCTCTCTCTCTCTCTCTTTAAGGTAAAATGATCCGACAATCTTTCGGAACTTCTATTACGTTCTTTTTCTCTCTATGCCAATATACTTACTAAGCTCCTCATTCCCACGATCTAATTTACCGACATGTTCAAA
>BOPN01000431.1:450000-451389 GCA_017312705.2 Penaeus japonicus | reverse complement strand
ATATATATATATATATATATATATATATATATATATATATATATATATATATATAGATAGATAGATAGATAGATAGATAGATAGATAGATATACATATATATATATATATATATATATATATATATATATATATATATATATATATATATATGTATATATGTATATATGTGCATACTTATAAATTCTAATAGATAGATAAATAAACGGGTGTGTACATATTCGTAAACATGAGCATATTAATGTTTGCTCATATTCGTACGTACATGCAAGTTCGGGTTTATATAAGCACAGACGGTGAATCATAACTGCATGCTTATAATTATGAATGTTTATGGTGTTTTATGATATATTAATATTTTCTTTCGCTTGTTGTGAATCTGTGTTTGTTCTGTGCCTTCAGATTGCATTATTTATTGCAGACTTTATTGCTGGCGACTCTCTCTTTATTATTTATATTCACACTGAGGGATAACGGAGCTCTTAAGATTCAGTCAACTTCAAGCCTCCTGTCTGCCTGTCTGTCTGTCTATCTGTCTGTCTGCCTGTTTGTCTGTTTGTCTGCCTGTCTATCTGTCTGTTTGTCTGTCTGTCTATCTGCCTGTTTGTCTGTCTGTCTGTTTGTCTGTCTATCTGTTTGTTTGTCTGCCTGTCTGTCTGCTTGTCTGTCTGCCTGTCTGTCTGTCTATCTGTCTGCCTGCCTGACTGTCTGCCTGTCTGTCTGTCTATTTGTCTATCTGTCTGTCTGTCTGCCTGTCTGTCTGTCTATCTGCCTGTCTGTCTATCTGTCTGCCTGCCTACCTGTCTGTCTGTCTATTTGTCTGTCTGTCTGTCTGTCTGCCTGCCTGTCTGTCTGCCTGTTTGTCTGTCTATCTGTCTGTCTATCTGTCTGCCTGCCTGACTGTCTGTCTGTCTGCCTGTCTGTCTGTCTGTCTATCTGTCTGTCTGTCTGCCTGTCTGTCTGTCTATCTGCCTGTCTGTCTATCTGTCTGCCTGCCTACCTGTCTGTCTGTCTATTTGTCTGCCTGTCTGTCTGTCTGCCTGTCTGTCTGCTTGCCTGCATGTTTATCTGTTGTTTTCTGTTTGTCCTTCGGTTGACATATCGTGACACGTGTTGATTACTTGTTTGTCTGTCTGAGTACATGGTTATTTGTCTTTCTGCCTGTCTGCTTGTGGCTTTTGTTTTATTAGTATCTTTTTGTGTATTTGGGTAATCTGTCTTTTGTCTGTTTGTCTCTTTATCTCTTTGTTTCTTTACTCTCTCTGCTTCTCCCTCTGTCTCTCTGTCTTTCTCCGCCCCACCCTCTCTCTCTTTATCTATCTATCTGTCTATCTATCTTTATTTCTTTCTTTCTTTCTTTACTCCCTTTCTCTCTCTCTCTCTCTCTCTC
>BOPN01000431.1:432500-440000 GCA_017312705.2 Penaeus japonicus | reverse complement strand
AAACAGGAAAGAAAAGTGTGTGTATATGTATATGTGTGTGTGCAATTGTGTGTGTGTGTGTGTGTGTGTGTGTGTATGTATATATATTTATATATATATATATATATATATATATATATATATATATATATATATATATATATATATATATATATATATATACACATATATATACATATACATATATATACACAAGTATGTGTGTGTGTGCGTTTCGAATTATATTGCATAGACTTTAACACGTACATTTTATCTACGGTCAAATTTGCTTAGATTTTTACTTTTATTTGCTGATTTTTCTTTTTCTTTTTTTTTTAGCGGTTATCTGGTCTAATATTTTATTTTGTTTTATTCTTAAGAAAGTAGTTTTATGTTATCTGTGTCCGTTATCTCAATATGATTTTTATTTATTCAAATTGTTGTTTGCTAATGCTCTTCTGTTATCATTTATCTTTTTTTTTTCATTATTAGTAGTTATTCCGTTTACATAACTATTAATTTTATTCATGCTTTTTTCTAGTTATGTATGTTTAGTTAGTGTTCGTCATCATTTACATATCATAAAAAATTGTATTACAATCGTTACTGTATTTATGTATATATATTTTTTATCACTGCAATTCGTAAATATCACAAACACATTAAATTTACATTTTTTTTTTTTTACGAATATATATATATGTACTTAAATCCGGTTAATTCGACCCAAGGGCTGTTACAACACAAGATCCCATATAAGCGCGTGTTGCTATGCTCGACTGAAATCCGTTGAGATAAACGTTGGAAAAGACCCCTTCTTTTCCCCTTATTTGATAAACACTGTCTATATAACCTTTACCTTCACTTGGCTCTTATCATGTGGGGTCAATTATGGTTATCTTATCAAGCCGTCACTAGATCCACCCACCCCCCCCCCCCCCCCCCACACACACACATACACATATACACTCCCTCCTTCCTTCCTTTCTCCCTTCCCTCCCTCCCTCCCTCCCTCCCAAACCCCTCTAGCGTCCAACAAAAGCTCTAATGGCACAGGCAGGGAGCTTTTGTCTCGCTCGGTTCAGGATAATAGGTAGCATGTATGGCATAAAGGCAGAACCGGCGGGATAGTATGGTTCGAGACTAGGTGCTCGGCAGGGTGTCAGGGCCCTGGCTCGCTCTGGTGAGGGAGGAGGAGGTGGTGGTGGTGGTGGAGGTGGGGATGGAGGTGGTGGTGGTGGTGGTGGTGGTGGTGGTGGTGGTGGAGGTGGAGGTGGAGGTGGTGGAGGTAGAGGTGGAGGTGGAGGTGGAGGTGGAGGTGGAGGTGGTGGTGGTGGTGGTGGTGGTGGTGGAGGTGGAGGTGGAGGTGGAGGTGGAAGAAGAAGAAGAAGAGGAGGAGAGACTGGGAGGATCATATGAGGGTTGTAGGATGCTTTACATACCGAAGCACGTTATACATTTTTACTTATACTAACATATATGTACACACACACACACAAACACACACACACACACACCTTCCCGTGGCATTCTTTCGTCTTTTCCACTTTGTCTTAAACCACTGCACACTCATCACACTCACTGCTTCCCTGTCAACATGGTCGTCACTCACTCACTCACTCACCCTGTTTCCTCATAACACAAAAGTCCCTCAACTCCCTGTCACTCTCACAACATCTGCAACTTCAACACCACAATTTCTGTCACTCCGTTACAACAAGTCATAACCTCAATGTTGTTGTCACCCATCTTCGTCATCGTTATCATCACTATCGTTCACCACATCGCCCCAGTCATCACCCTCTCTTGCCTCCTACATTATTTATTCATATTATTCACACATCCCTTCAGTCCCATGCTGCGTCGGACATTTCCCACACGCCGTGGAAGCGCCTTTCGCCTGTCGAATAAAGGGAAGAAGGACGAAGGAAGGGCGGAAGGAGTGACAATAACATTTACGCTTTTCTCCTCGTCCATTAAACCGTTTAGCGGCAACACGAAGTCAAAAAGTAGTTGTTTTTTTGGTTGATTCTATCTGTTTAATTTTCCTTTTTTTTTTTTTTTTTTTTTTTTTTTTTTTTTTTTTTTTTTTTTTGTATAAATCGTAGCAGTACTTTCTCCATCACTCTTTTACACCCTTGGTTTCACTCAATACTGAGTCTTGTTCATTTTTGTGCTTGAATCCATAACTTCACTAGGCGGTCATATATTGGGCTATACCCCATTAACGACTTAGCGGCTTCTTTTGAAAGAATCAATGCTACTCCGTGGCTATATCCGTTTCCCTCTTCGTTTCCTGAGAGAACAACGGTTTTTCTTCCATGAGTAGTAAAACTGACACTGTTTGTCCAATTGGTCTCTGAAACACCCGAAATCTCAATTTTGTTCTTGTCCACTTCATTACAAATGGCATTCGGTTTACCAAATTCTTTTTATTTTCTCACGTCCCACGTGCCAATTTCAAATTTGGATCATAGTGTTAGGGGCTTTCCAGTCACATACTTTCCATTGCCATCATCATTGTAACTGGTTACAAACTGGGCAACGCGTTCCTTGATAATCCACGCTACGAGCGATTTGGCATGACATATATATATATATATATATATATATATATATATATATATATATATATATATATATATGTATGTATATAAAATAAATGGACTGTTTACCATTTAGCTATAAATTTATCATCAACGTAGGTCAACAATTTTATAATTATCACCACCACCCCAACTAGAAACACGAGAGCTCTTTCTTGGTCTTTGCTACTCTTAAGTTGGTTGCTAACATTTACAGTAGTGCTTGGACCTTCATGATCGTCTGTTTTAAGGAACTGGTGTATTTTCCTTTTAACATGAATTTCTGAGATGTCATCATGAAGGATAGTCAGGAAAAGTAGGTTTCCCTGTACACTTTCTCTGCCGCAGGTTTTCTTTGCCGGAAGGTGCACCTCTGCTTTTTCTTCAATTGGACTGAATACTCGCCAGATGTACTTGCCCGTTAGAACCATCTGTCCTGCTGCAACAGCTTCGATTGTGACCCTAATCAAGGGTGGAAAATAGGTGCTATGCCTTTCCAGAGGGCATCCCAGGGTGCAGTTAAACGTCTTACCCAAGATACACACACACTCTCTCTCTCCACACACACACACACACACACACACATATATATATGCGTGTGTGTGTGTGTGTGTTTGTATATATAGATATGTAAATACATGTATAGATACATAAATATATATATATATATAAATACATATAAATATATAAATATATATATATATATATGTACATATGTATGTAAATATATATATATATATACATATATACACACAAATATAGATTCCTTGCAACATCCAGAGTGCATATGCCAGTGATTGATCCGGAAATGCAGTGATGCTTGCAATCACGGTATTGTTGATACATACTTTTAGCGTTATTGCAATTATATTGGATGGAGTGTTGTGTTTTAATAACAGGATGGTAGCGCCGGTGTTCTTGCAATCAAGTATGACCCGAAAAGTGTTTTTGTTTTTTGTTCGAGTGGCAGTTTTTTTTTTATTATTATTTTTTTTTGGGGGGGCGGTGTAGTATTTGCAGTGGTTGTTATTCCTTTTTTGTTGTTGGTTTGTTTTATTATTGTTGTTTTTATGTTGTTGTTGTTATTTTTTGTTGTGGTTGTTGATATCTCTGTTGTTGTTATTGTTGTTTGATGTCTTTGTTTTTGTTGTGGATCTTGTTGATGTTGTTGTTGCTGGTTGTTGTTATGTCGTGGTTGTTATTCTGTTAGCGATGTTGATGGCGGCATAATTTTTATTCCAGTTGTTGTCGGCCTCGAGTTATGGGACTTTGGTAAGCCATAATTATCTTGCTAAAGCATCGCCGGCCTGGTGTGTTGCATACATATCCACCGCTCATTTGAAATGCAAATTGCACATATCTTAGACCGAGTCATAAAAATAGCGGTGGATATCTGGAATTTTGGGTTTGAGTGATGGCTAATTTATGATGCTTGATTTATTGTTTTTTTTTAAAGCGAGTTTATGCAATTTCCACTCTCGTAGCAATATGATTAATGTTTTTGATTGCAAGGATAATATCGGCGTTAATGACATTAATGATATGTAACAACTGTAGCATAAATAGCATAATAGCAACTTCCGCTTGTTCAGCGGTATCCGAATTGGCAAAATCAGCGATAAAAGGATGTCGCTAACAAATTTTCTCTCTCTTTTTTTTTAATGAAGATTGAAAATGCTTTGTTCTTATACTTACTTCGTACTTATTTCCCATAGGTTAACTTTAACCTCATTTTGTTCACCAATTTAATAACGACATTGTAATAACGACAACCATAAGATATCAAATACGATTTAGCACACCCAACATAAGCTCTGTTCTTTCACAAACTTTTTGCATAATCACTATAACATGTTTCCCATCACAAAGGCACTAGAGTCACCACATTTTCAGCACACTCACTATAACCACTCGCCCCCTCCCCTCCCCTCCCCTCCCCTCCCCTTCCTCTCCCCTCCACCCAAACCCAGAGTCTCTCCCCTTGCTGACTCTACCTATACCTCAGTCATCCATCCCCCACCCTCCCCTCCCCCCCTTCCTCCCCCCTTCCTCCCCCTACCCCCCTTCAACCCTTCCCCTCACCCGCCCCCTCCCTTACTCACTCTCTTCAACTCCCTTCCTCTTCCCGTCCTCAACCCCCCCACCCACTCTCTCTCTCTCTCTCTCTCTCTCTCTCTCTCTCTCTCTCTCTCTCTCTCTCTCTCTCTCTCTCTCTCTCTCTCTCTCTCTCTCTCTCTCTCTCTCTCTCTCTCTCTCTCTCTCTCTCTCTCTCTCTCTCTCTCTCTCTCTCTCTCTCTCTCTCTCTCTCTCTCTCTCTCTCTGCCTCCCCCTTTCGCCTCCCACTCGCTCCCCTCCTTCCCACACCCCTTACCTCTCCCACCCGCACCTACTCCCTCACCCCACCCCACCCCACCCTACCCCTTCCCCCTCCAGTCCAGGCAACATAATCACCGTCCCTCCCCTCTCCCCTCCCCTTCCCTCCCCTTCCCTCCCCCTCCCCAGCTACCGTCACCGCCCCTCGGGTTCTCAGAATCGTGGAAAGGGCTTGGGAGATGACTTGATTATTGTAATTTTGCGAGGAGGGGAGAAGAGGGGAGGGGAGGGGAGGGGAGAATGGGGAATGGGGAAGGGGAGAGGAAGAGGAGAAAGGAGAGGGAGGAAAGGGAAAGGGCGAAGGAGAAGGGAAGAGGAATAGGAGAAAGGAGATTGAGGAAGGGGAAAGGGTGAAGGGGATAATGGGGAATGGGGAAGGGGAGAGGAATGGGAGAAAGGAGAATAGGAAATGGGGAATGGAAGAGGAATGGGAGAAAGGAGATTGAGGAAGGGGAAAGGGTGAAGGGGAGAATGGGGTATGGGGAAGGGGAGAGGAATGGGAGAAAGGAGAGGGACGAAGGGGAAATGGTGAAGGGGAAGGGAGGAGGAGGAAGGAGAAAGGAGAATGAGGAAGGGGAAAGAGTGAAGGGGAGAATGGGAAATGGGGAAGGGAAGAGGAATGGGAGAAAGGAGAATGAGGAAGGGGAAAGGGTGAAGGGGAGAATGGGGAATGGGGAAGGGAAGAGGAATGGGAGAAAGGAGAGGGAGGAAGAGAAAGGTTAAAGTGTGAAGGTGAAGGGGGAAGGAAGAAAAAGGAATGAGGAGGTGAAAGGGGACGGAGGGATGGGAAATGAGGAAGGCAAAGGGGAGGGAGAAAGAGGGAGATGAGGAAAGGGAAGGGAGAGTAGAAGGGAAGGACGAGGGGAAAGTGAGACGTAGGGTGAAGAAAAGTGGATGAGTGAGAGGCAAGGGGAAAAGGAGGAAGGAGGGAAAGTGATGAAGAAGAGGGGAGGAGAGAAGGAAGAAGGAAAAGTGATGAAGAAGAGGGGAGGAGAGAAGGAAGAAGGAGAAGTGATGAAGAAGAGGAGAGGAGAGAAGGAGGGAGGTGTACGAGTGAAAAGGGTTAAAAGAAGAGGTTGATATAAGGTGTAAGAGAGAAAGAGTTAGAGAAAAGGGAGATATTATAGGGGTGTTGTCATTTCCAAAGGGGTTACGTAGGGTGGAGGTGGGAGGGGGGTTAGTGAGGGGGCGGGGGAGTTAGTGAGGGGGCTGGGGGGTTAGTGAAGGGGTTAGGGAGTAGTGAGCGGGGTAGTGAGGGGGTAGTAAAGGGGTTCGGGAGGGGACTGGTTGGGTAGTAAGGGGGTTAAGGGATAGTGAGGGGTTGGGGGGGTAGTGAATGGGTTAGGGGGTAGTGAGGGTGTTCGGGGTTTAGTAAGGGGGTTGAGGGGTAGTGAGGGGGTTAGGGGGGAAGTGAGGGGGCTGGGGGGTTAGTGAGGGGGCTGGTGGGCTAGTGAGGGGGCTGGGGGGTTAGTGAAGGGGTTGGGGGTAGTGAGGGTGTTCGGGGTTTAGTAAGGGGGTTGAGGGGTTGGGGCTTTGGGGGAGGGGGATGGGGGAGGGGGTTGAGGGGTAGTGTGGGGGTTAGGGGATGGGGGAGGGGGTTGGGGCGATGGGGAGGGGAGGGGAGGTTTGTGTGCTGGGGAAATACAGAATCCTCGGCCGTCCTTGAGTTACGAAAACCTGCGTTTAGAACCGTTGTTTTCTTTCTTTCTTTATTTATTTATTTATTTCAATTCTCCTTCTTTTTTCTTGTTTTTGTTTTTCTTTTTTCTACCTTTCTTTCTTTCTTTGTTTGTTTATTTGAATTCTTATTTTTCTTCTTCTTTTTTCCTACCTTTTTTTTTTTTTTTTCTTCGTTTCTTTTAATTCTTCTTTTTTTCAACCTTTCTTTCTTTCTTTTCTGTTTTATCTGAGTTTTTCTTTCTCTTTTTTTTTTCCTGTCTGTGTCTTTTTATGTGCTTTTGGCTCCGTTCTTATTTATCTTCTTTTTTCCTATATTCATCCTGTTTTTTTCTCTATTTTGCTTTTTTATTATTGACTCTTTCTTTGCTTCACTTTATCTTTGTTTTTTATCTTTTCCTGTTTTTTTATTTATTTTTTTTATTATTTTTTTTCTCTCTCTCTCTCTCTCTCTTTCGCCACCTCTTTTCTCTCACCTTTTCCTATTTCGTAACTATCCTATCTCACATGTTTATCAAATCTCTCTCACATTTCCTTCACCCTTTTTTCTTCATCTCCTTCTCTCTCATTTTTCCCGCCTATTTTCCCTCCGATTTCCAAATCTTCCCCCTTTTTCTTTTTTTTTCTTTTTTTCTTTTTTCTTCGTCCATCTCAATTTGAACCCCATTGAGGAAGTTGAATATTTACGAGACGAACGACTTTATGGACGCGAGATTGCCAAGCGGCCTCGATTAGCCATGTGCGGTTTCATTACATCCTCCGGTTCTTGTAAACGGATTCGTGTGGATTCATGTGGATTCAAGTATCGCGTTTGGCTCCTACTCGCGGCGTTCGTGACGTGAAGGCGGTCGAACTTAATGGTTGCAAGGCTGTTGCACCGTGAAAT
>BOPN01000431.1:400000-407500 GCA_017312705.2 Penaeus japonicus | reverse complement strand
AGAGAGAGAGAGAGAGAGAGAGAGAGAGAGAGAGAGAGAGAGAGAGAGAGAGAGAGAGAGAGAGAGAGAGAGAGAGAGAGAGAGAGAGAGAGAGAGAGAGAGAGAGAGAGAGAGAGAGAGAGAGAGAAATCATTTTGAGTAATCACACTCAATCATATTCAGCCAAATTTATTCAGGTGATTTAAGGTCATGTATTTTCCTTGGCTCAGTATATTAGTTTTTTTTTCTTTCTTTCTTTCTTTCTTTCTTTCTTTTTCTTTCTTTTTCTCTTTTTTTTTCTCTCTTCTTCTCTAGCATGATGAATTAAATTTGGTTTAGAAATTCAACTTTTGACGTTGATTACGAAGTTAGCATAATGAGGGAATATTAGAGAGAACGCGGAACAGCTGTACATAACGCAGCCAAGGTGTTAACTGAATTGTTCCTTGCATGACGTCAGTGATCACGTGACATTGTGCTGTGGGAGATATATTGCCTTCGCTTTTTTACATGAAGTGTTTTGTCATGGAGACTCGGCAAAAAAAGAGAGAGAGAGGGTAAAAAAGAAAAGAAAAAGGGAAGGGGGGAAGGAGGGAGTTAATGAATACTAAGAAAGATAATCATTAATTACGAGCATTATACATTATTAGCTTGTCTGTCCCACGCACACGACCACGGTTTTCGACATGACCTCCTCCTCTTCCATTCTTTCTTTCTTTCTTTTGTTTCTCGTCTTTGTTTCTCTCTCTCGTTTTCTTTCCTATCCGCGCCTTTTGCTTATGTGTTTTCTTGTAGTTTTACGGCCCGTTCTTCCTCTGTCACTTTATCTCCTTCGGGATCATTAAACCCATTCGTTTATTGTCTTGTCTTGGGGTTCGATCCCTTAACAGGCGGCCGAGGCTTAAGCTCCGATCCGTTATGAACTGTCCAGCGATTGTCAACTGTAGACACAACACAGCGTCCAGCTTGGGATCATTTTAACCTTTTATGTCCTTCACGATGCTCCTTAGCGCGTCCTACTGGATCCTGTTGCGTTTTAAGACTTGTATTTACATCCTTTTACACTCTGCTGCTTCCTACCTGCGCGCTGCCCCTTTTTTAACTACGTCTTATTATGTCTCGGTGCGTACTACAATGTCCTGTGCCATTTTACTGCACTTAGTCGTGTTGCGATACTTCCTGTTGCATTCTTGTGCTTCATCTCTGTGTGTTGTGCAATGTCTCGCTCCGTCTTACAAGTTTGTTGGGGAACTTCATGGCTCCCTGAATATTTTTATCTGTGCTTCGCCGGATAGCTGTATTATCCTGCTGCGGACTATAATCTTTTTACGTGAGAATGTTCCAGTATCCTCGAGTTTTATATGCTTTACGTCCTCGCCAATGCGTCTTCTTACGTAATCATTTGTTGTGCTTTGTCTGGCGATTCGGTGGACTCTCACGGTCTCGCTATTTTAGCATTTACCCGTTGAACTACTATTTTAAACCCAAGACTATCTCTGTCCGTCTCTCTCTCTCTCTCTCTCTCTCTCTCTCTTTATATATTTATATATATATATATATTTATATATATATATATCACCCCTCCACTCCACCCCACTCCCTCTCCCTCCCTCTCCCACTCAACACCCACCTCTACTCCCTCCCTTCCCCCTCCCTCCCCCCTCTCCCTCCCCCCTCTCCCTGCCTTCCCCCCCCCCCCATATTTCCCCTCCCTTCGCGGCGGGCGTTTCTGCTCCACAATTCCTTACGTGAAGGAACAATTCATCAGATTTAGCGAGTCGATCTTGAGGGGATGAGGGCGTGAGGGCGTGAGGCGTGAGGAGGATATTCTCGCCTTGAAGAACTTGCTGCAAGACGTCAATGAGGAGGAGTTGAGGAGCGGCTGAAGACGGTACTAAATCTCAATAGTTCTGTCGAGGTTGGAATCCTATCCTATCCTATCCGCTCGCTCTCTTTCTTCTCTCTTCCTGTCTTTCTTCCTTTCTCGCTTTCTCGGGGTCTTTCTCTGTCTGTTTCGGTATGTCTTGATATGTCTCTGTCACTGTGTGTCGCTTTTTTTCTGAGTTTATTTGTCTCGTCTCTCTTTTTCTTTTTCTTTCTCTCTCTCTCTCTCTCTCTCTCTCTCTCTCTCTCTCTCTCTCTCTCTCTCTCTCTCTCTCTCTCTCTCTCTCTCTCTCTCTCTCTCTCTCTCAAGTACCTCTCTGACTTTATTTGTTTCCTCTCTCTTTCTCTTTGTGTTTGCTATTTTGTCTCTTTTTTTCCTCCCTCTCTCTCTCCTTTCCTTTTCCTGTTTTTTTTTTGTGTGTGTCTTTTTTCAGAAGTTATGCAAATTTGTGAGATTGTTTGGAGGTTTTGGTATGTAATTTGTGTCTGCTTTTGGGAACTCGAGAAGTCTCTTTTTTCGTCTTCTTTCTCTTCGAATTGTTTCCGGATACTTTTGTATCGATTGATATTTTATCGTTGGATATGGATTTATTGCTGTCTATTGTTATGAATGTTCTCTCACTTTTTTTGTAATATAATCGATTGAAATACAACAAATTCATGAAATCTTTATTCTAATTCTGAAGAGTCTAATTAAAGCGAACACTCCCTAACCTCGTGGAGACTGAGTCCAGGCGCGATCTGGTCCCGTGTCAAGAAGGCGCTGTACTCCGGTCGCCGGTTTGTTTACATTCTGAGGCAAACACGTGTCACCGAGTAACGGCAAGCGTGTTTTGACGTGTTGGGGTTCCTTGGCTCTTGTCAATCCCTTGTCAGTGGCTCGTGTGTTTCGCTCCCGCTGCAGATACTTGTCAGTAAGGCTTTGCGAGTAAGGGAAGTGTGTCTGGCTTTTACTTGTTTGTGTTTTTAAAGATGATATCTGGTGTGTGTGTGTGTGTGTGTGTTTATGTATGTGTGTGTGTGTGTGTGTGTGTGTTTGCGTATGTGTGTGTGTGTGTGTGTGTGTGTGTGTTTATGTATGCATGTGTGTATGCGTGTGTGTGTGTGTGTGTGTGTCTTTATGTATGCGTATGTGTATGTTATGTGTGTGATTGTGTGTTTGTGTCTATCCTTCTGCTCGACCGTGCTTTTGCGCGAGTATTCCTTTACCAGACCATTTCTCTTTTAAATCAAGAAAGACGTAACCCCGTAACGTAACAAAACGCATCGACAAGATCTCACAGATATCACAATGGCAGCACCATTTCCGAAGGATAAACGGTGAATAAAACCTTAGCTCCCTGTAACCATCTGATCATCAGAAGTAATGTCATATTACAGGATATACACTGCCTTCAAAAAAAAAAAAAAAAAAAAATCCTAGCGCTATGTTCTGAGTGTCATGTTATTACCAGAGCGACAGCGAGATTGGCTTCATATCCAATTCCAATATGGCGGAACTTTGGTAATGATGTTGGATAAATGGAACGGAGTTTATTCTGCTAATGTGTAGTGGTCGTCGGCATGGCGGTACACATACTTACATTTTGACTCTCTGTTTGATAGCATGTATCTGTATGTATGTACACTTTGAGAATGCGGCTTTAGTAAAGTGTGGTTATTTAGGGGTGTATGTTTATGGTTCATTAATCTTCTTTCTTTTTTTTTAGTTTGTGTTGATGTGTTTGTAAGGTGTTCGTAAGTGTGTTTGTGTTTGTTTGAGTGTTTGTGTCTGTGTCTGTTTTTTTCTAACCATGTGTATCCGCGTGTGTGTATGTCCGTGAACATATACGTACATGTAAGTACAGTACAAGTATCATACAAATTCATACGCACGCGCAGTCAACTACTCTCCACCCCATTGAAAAAGACAACAATCTTGCAAGCACGGGTCGGTGTTGAGCCTCAACCGGACGAATCAACGAGTGCAGTAATTAATCCTGTAGGCGCCGACGACTCTCTTGGACCGCCGACGACTCTCTTGGAGCGCCGACGACTCTCTTGGAGCGCCGACGACTCTCTTGGACCGCCGACGACTCTCTTGGAGCGCCGACGACTCTCTTGGACCGCCGACGACTCTCTTGGAGCGCCGACGACTCTCTTGGAGCGCCGACGACTCTCTTGGAGCGCCGACGACTCTCTTGGACCGCCGACGACTCTCTTGGAGCGCCGACGACTCTCTTGGAGCGCCGACGACTCTCTTGGACCGCCGACGACTCTCTTGGAGCGCCGACGACTCTCTTGGAGCGCCGACGACTCTCTTGGAGCGCCGACGACTTTTCTTGGAGCGCCGACGTCTCTCTTGAAGCGCCGACGACCCTCTTGGACCGCCGACGACTCTCTTGGAGCGCCGACGACTCTCTTGGAGCGCCGACGACTCTCTTGGACCGCCGACGACTCTCTTGGAGCGCCGACGACTCTTCTTGGAGCGCCGACGACTTTCTTGAAGCACCGACGACTCTCTTGGAGCGCCGACGACTTCCTTGAAGCGCCGACAACTTTCTTGAAGTGCTGACGAATTTTCTTGGAGCGCCGACGACTCTCTTGGAGCGCCGACGACTTCCTTGAAGCGCCGACAACTTTCTTGAAGTGCTGACGAATTTTCTTGGAGCGCCGACGACTCTCTTGGGCATGACGACTTCACCGAAGCTTTCGACAACTTTCTTGAAGTGCTGGCGATTTTCTTGGGTATAGAAACGACTCTCTTGGAGCGCCGACGACTTCCTTGAAGCGCCGACAACTTTCTTGAAGTGCTGACGAATTTTCTTGGAGCGCCGACGACTCTCTTGGACCGCCGACGACTCTCTTGGACCGCCGACGACTCTCTTGGAGCGCCGACGACTCTCTTGGACCGCCGACGACTCTCTTGGAGCGCCGACGACTCTCTTGGAGCGCCGACGACTCTCTTGGAGCGCCGACGACTCTCTTGGACCGCCGACGACTCTCTTGGACCGCCGACGACTCTCTTGGAGCGCCGACGACTCTCTTGGAGCGCCGACGACTCTCTTGGAGCGCCGACGACTCTCTTGGAGCGCCGACGACTCTCTTGGAGCGCCGACGACTCTCTTGGAGCGCCGACGACTCTCTTGGAGCGCCGACGACTCTCTTGGAGCGCCGACGACTCTCTTGAAGCGCCGACGACTCTCTTGAAGCGCCGACGACTCTCTTGGAGCGCCGACGACTCTCTTGGACCGCCGACGACTCTCTTGGACCGCCGACGACTTTCTTGAAGCGGCGGCTCTGGGCGCCAAGCCGTCTCTTGGAGCGCCGACGACTCTCTTGGAGCGCCGACGACTCTCTTGGAGCGCCGACGACTCTCTCGGAGCGCCGACGACTCTCTCCGGGCGCCGACGACTCTCTCGGGCGCCGACGACTCTCTTGGAGCGCCGACGACTTTCTTGGAGGCGCCGACGACTCTCTTGGAGCTCCGACGACTCTTGATGCCGACGACTTTCTTGGAGCGCCGACGACTCCCTTGGAGTGCCGACGACTCTCTTGGAGCGCCGACGACTCTCTCGGAGCGCCGACGACTCTCTCGGAGCGCCGACGACTCTTTTGGAGCGCCGACGACTCTCTTGGACCGCCGACGCCTCTCTTGGACCGCCGACGACTCTCTTGGAGCGCCGACGACTCTCTTGGAGCGCCGACGACTCTCTTGGAGCGCCGGCAGGCTCTCTTGGACCGCCGACGACTCTCTTGGTTACCAGCCAGCATGTTGAAGTGCTGACGAATTTTCTTGGAGCGCCGATGACTCTCTTGGAGCGCCGACGACTCTCTTGGAGCGCCGACGACTCTCTTGGAGCGCCGACGACTCTCTTGAAGCGCCAAACTGACTCTCTTGGAGCTAGCCGACAGCTCTCTTGGGCGCCGGCGAAATGTTGAGGCATGACGACTCTTCTTGGAGCGCCGACGACTCTCTTGGAGCGCCGACGACTCTCTTGGAGCGCCGACGACTCTCTTGGAGCGCCGACGACTCTCTTGGAGCGCCGACGACTCTCTTGGAGCGCCGACGACTTTCTTGGAGCTCCGACGACTCTCTTGGAGCTCCGACGGCCTCCCTGGGCTCCGACGACTCTTAGGTGCAAGCGACTTCTTGGGCGCCGACGGCCATAGTGCCGACGACTCTCTTGGGCGCCGACGGCTCTCGGAGCGCCGACGACTCTCTCGGAGCGCCGACGACTTCGAAAGCGCCGATAACTTTCTTGAAGTGCCGATGAATTTTCTTGGAGCGCCGACGACTCTCTTGGAGCGCCGACGACTCTCTCGGAGCGCCGACGACTCTCTTGGAGCGCCGACGACTTTCTTGGAGCGCCGACGACTCTCTTGGAGCTCCGACGACTCTCTTGGAGCTCCGACGACTCTCTTGGAGTGCCGACGACTTTCTTGGAGCGCCGACGGCTCCATCAGGTGCCGACCGATCTTGGAGCGCCGACGAGCTCTCTCGGGCGCCGACGACTCTCCGGAGCGCGGCGAAGCCGCCACCGGAGCGCCGACGACCTCTCTTGAACCGCCGACGACTCTCTCCGGGCGCCGACGACCCTTCTTGGAGCGCCGACGATTCTCTCGGAGCGACTCTTTGTGGGGAAGAGATGACAAGCGGAGTCTCTGGGAGGTTTTCTTTGCCTCCTTTGGCTCCGGTGAATTTTCTTGGAGCACCGACGACTCTCTTGGAGCGCCGTCGACTCTTTTGGAGCGCCGACGACTTTCTTCGAGCGCCGACGACTCTCTTGGACCGTCGACGACTCTCTTGGAGCGCCGACGACTCTCTTGGAGCGCCGACGACTCTCTTGGAGCGCCGACGACTCTCTTGGAGCGCCGACGACTCTCTCGGAGCGCCGACGACTCTCTTGGACCGCCGACGACTCTCTCGGAGCGCCGACGACTCTCTTGGAGCGCCGACGACTCTCTTGGAGCGACTCTTTGAGGGGAAGAGATGACAGTCTCTGGGAGGTTTTCTTTGCCTCCTTTGGCTTCGGTCTTCGGTGTTTGTGGTTCTCTTCCTTTTTTTTCTTCTTCTTCTTCTTATGCTTGTTTCTTCTTTAGATGTTTTTTTTTTTTTTTTTTTCTTTTTTCTTTTTTTTTTCTTCGTTTTTTCTTCTTCTTTTTATTTGTTCTATTTTTTTCCTCCGTTTTTTTTATTTCTTTTCAACTTTTTTCTTCTCTTTTTATATATATTTTTTCTTAGTGTAGTTGCTGATCCTCACCTTTTTTGTCTTCTTTCCCTTCTCTGTCTTTTTCTTTTTCTATTTTTTCTTCTTGTTCTTTTAATCCTTCTTCTTCTTCCATCTCTCCCTCCCCATCCTCCTCCTACATTATTATCATCATCATCATTATTATTATTATTCAGTCAACCTCTCCTCCATTCTCTCTTTCCCTCTTCCCCCTTACTCCCCCCCTCTCCCTCCCCCCACCGATCCACCTCCCTCTACCCTCTCGCCCCCCGTCCCTCCTTCTCTTCTACCCCCCTGCCCTCCCTCGTCCCCACCCCCCACCCCCCGAACGGCCCTCCATCGCCATCAGTTTTATGACCTAGTTTAGTGGAGGTTATCACATGTCAAACACCCGCTCACAAAGCTCTGGCTTGGACCTCGCGGGCAT
>BOPN01000431.1:390000-392500 GCA_017312705.2 Penaeus japonicus | reverse complement strand
TCTCTCTCTCTCTCTCTCTCTCTCTCTCTCTCTCTCTCTCTCTCTCTCTCTCTCTCTCTCTCTCTCTCTCTCTCTCTCTCTCTCTCTCTCTCTCTCTCTCTCTCTCTCTCTCTCTCTGTCGCACACTCGCTCGCTTGCCGTCTCCCCTTCTCTTGTTATTCTTATTCTTATTCTTGTCTTCCTCCTTCTCCAATTTCTTTTGGTTCCTCCTCCTCCCTCTCTTATGCTCCTTCCCTTTCTCTCCTTTTTTCGCCTTCTCCTCTTCCCCTTGCTATTCCTCTTCTTGCCTTTCTCCTCAATTTCTCCTTCTCCCCTTCTTTTTTCCCTTTCCTTCTCCTCCTCCATCTTCTTCATCTACTTCCCATCTTCCATCTCTCTTCTCTTCTTCCCCTTTCTTTCCTTCTCCCTCTTCTTCAGCTATTCTTCCTCCTTCTCCCCCTTTCTTTCCCTTCCTCCCACTCTCACTCCACCTCCTTCTTCGTCTCTTCCATCTTCGCTTTTACCACCTGCTCCTCATACTCCACCTCCGACTCCACCTCTACCTCCATCACTACTTCCACCTCCACCTCCTTCTCCTCCTTCTTCTCCTCCTCCTCCTCCTTCACTTCTTTCTTCTTCACCTCCACCTCCTCCTCCTCCTTCTTCTCCTCCTTCTTCTTCACCTCCACCTCCTCCTCCTTCTCTTCTCCTTCTTCTCCGCCTCTCTTTCCTGCTCTCCTCCCCCTCCTCCTCCTCCTCTATTCCTCCACCTCCTCATCATCTTATTCCTCCTCCTCCTCCTCATATTCCTCCTACTCCTGTTATTCCTCCTCATCCTCTTCCTCCTCCTTCTCCTCCTTCTCATCCTTCTTCTTCCCCTTCCTCATTCTCCCACTCCCCTAACTCCTCCTCTTCTTCTTTCTTTCCCATCATCCTCACGCCTTCTCCCCTCCTCCCCTTCCTCTCTTCTCCCTCCCCCTCTTCCTCCCCTCCCCCCCTCTTCCTCCCCCTCCCCCCTCTTCCTCCTCCCTCCTCCCTCTTCCTCCTCCTCTCCTCTCTAATAATGACTCACAAACAGAACCTTTTGCACAAAGACTTCCCTCTCCCCCTCTCCCTCCCTGTCCCCCTCCATCCTCCCTTTTTCTCTCTCCCTCTCCCCTTCTCCCTCCCCCTCCCTCCTCCCTTTTTCTTCTCTCCCTCCCCTTACCTCTCTCCATCCCCTTCCCTCTCCTTCTCCCCCACCCCCTTTCCCTACCCCTTTCCTTCCCCCTTTCCCTTCCCCTCCCCATACCTCTCTCCCTCTCCCTACTTCTATATCCCCCTCTCCCTCTCTTCCTCTCTCCCTCCCCCTACCTCCCTCCCTCCCCTTACCTCCCTCCCTCCCCTTACCTCCCTCCCCTTACCTCCCTACCTCCCCTTACCTCATTTCCTACCCCTCCCCCTACCCCCACTCCTCTCTCTCTCTCTCTCTCTCTCTCTCTCTCTCTCTCTCTCTCTCTCTCTCTCTCTCTCTCTCTCTCTCTCTCTCTCTCTCTCTCTCTCTCTCTCTCTCTCTCTCGCTTTCCTTCGTATTATTTCGAAGTTCGCGTTCCTGACACGACGCAAAACTTAGCCTGGAGATGCTGGGATGCTGAGATGATCTTACTGTGTCCCGGAGATTATTTGGCTGTGATGCTGAGGAAAGTTTGCGTGTTCGCCGAGGATTAGTGGAGGTTCAACAGCGAGGAGTGAAAGGGGTTGGGGGTTAGGGGTTGGGAGCGGGGGAGTAGGGATGGGGGTGAGGGATGGGGTTGGGTGTTGGGGTGGGGATTAGGGATGGGGGTTGGGAGGAAGGAGATGGGGTTGGGGACGGGGTTGGGGGTTGGGAGTTGGGGAGTAGGGATGGGGTTGGGGGATGGGGTTGGGGGATGGGGTTGGGAGTTGGGGGACCGAGGATGAGGATGGGAGGAAGGGGATGGGGGTTGAGGTGGGGGTGGGGGTAGAGGTGGGGGACCGGGGAAGGGGATGGGAAGAAGGGGGATGGGGTTGAGGTGGGAGTGGGGTAAGTTTGGGACCGGGGAAAAGGGATGGGAGGAAGGGGATGGGGTTGAGGTGGGAGTGGGGGTAAGGGGTTGGGGGACCGAGGAAGGGGATGGGGTTGAGGTGGGAGTGGGGGTAAGGGGTTGGGGATCGAGGAAAGGGGATGGGGTTGAGGTGGGAGTGGGGAGTAAGGGACGGGGGACCGGGAAGGGGATGGGGTTGAGGTGGGGGTGGGGGTAAGGGGTTGGGGGACCGAGGAAGGGGATGGGAGGAAAGGGGATGCGAGGTGGGAGTGAGAGGTAAGGGGAGTTGGGGGACCGAGAGGGATGGGGTTGAGGTAAGGAGTGGGGGTAAGGGGTTGGGGGACCGAGGAAGGGGATGGGGTTGAGGTGGGGGTGGGGGTAAGGGGTTGGGGGACCGAGGAAGGGGATGGGAGGAAGGGGATGGGGTTGAGGTGGGGGTGGGGGCAGGGTTGGGGACCGAGGAAGGGGATGGGAGGAAG
>BOPN01000431.1:377500-380000 GCA_017312705.2 Penaeus japonicus | reverse complement strand
GGACGGAACGGGAAGTGGGTCATGCAGGCGGGGACGGACGGAACAGGGGGGAGTGGTCATGCAGGCAGGGACAGGGAGAGGGAACGGGGAGGGGAGTGGGTCATGCAGGCAGGGACAGGGGACCGAGGGAGGAGTGGGTCATGCAGGCAGGGACGGACGGAACGGGGGGGGGGGGGGGGTCATGCAGGCAGGGACGGAGGGAACGGGGAGGGGGAAGTGGGTCATGCAGGCAGGGACGGAGGGAACGGGGAGGGGGGAGTGGGGTCATGCAGGCAGGAAGGGACGGAACGGGGGGAAGTGGGTCATGCGAGCAGGAACGGACGGAACGGGGGGGGAGTGGGTCATGCAGGCAGGAACGGGGGGAGTGGGTCATGCAGGCAGGGACGGAGGGAACGGGGGGGAGTGGGGAGTGGGTCATGCAGGCAGGAAGGGACGGAACAGAGAGAGTGGGTCATGCAGGCAGGAACGGACGGAACGGGGAGGGAGGGAGTGGGTCATGCGAGGCAGGAACGGACAGGCAGAGTGGGTCATGCAGGCAGGAACGGACGGAACGGGGGGGGGGAGTGGGTCATGCAGGCAGGAAGGGACGGAACGGGGGGAGGGAGTGGGTCATGCAGGCAGGAAGGGACGGAACGGGGGGGGGGGGGTGGGTCATGCAGGCAGGGACGGACGGAACGGGGGGGGGGGGAGTGGGTCATGCAGGCAGGGACGGACGGAACGGGGGGAGGGGGAGTGGGTCATGCAGGCAGGGACGGACGGAACGGGGGGAGGGAGAGTGGGTCATGCAGGCAGGAACGGACGGAACGGGGGGGGGGGAGTGGGTCATGCAGGCAGGGACGGACGGAACGGGGGGGGGGAGTGGGTCATGCAGACAGGAACGGCGTATTGAGGGGCGGGGGAGAGAAAGAGGAAAGAGGGAGGGAGGGGGAGGGGGAGGGGGAGGGACTAGAGAGCGTTGGAATATTCCGGAACGAGAGAGAGGAACGTATTATTCCAGAAAAAAAGGGAAGCAAGAGCGGAATGTTCGGGAAGGCGCGCGCGAGAGAGAGAGAGAGAGGAACGGAATGTTCTGGAACGGAAGGGAAGGAGAGATAGAATAATCTACTTTTTCTCTTTCTTCTCTTTCTATTTTTCTCTCTCTCTCTCCCACCTTCCCTCCCTCTCTCTTCCTCCCTCCTTCCCTCCCTCTCTCTCTCCCTCCTCCTATCCCCCCTCCTTCCCTCTCTCTCCTCCTATCCCTCCCTTCCCTCACTCTTCCTCCTATCCCTCCCTCCTATCCCTCCCTCCTTTCCTCCCTCACTCCCTCCCTCCCTCTCTCTGTTGTATATTGCCGTATTTGCTCTATTGGACATATGGGCGTATCATTTCTCGAAGAAAATACATCGGCGCAGAACAGCGACGCGTGCGGAACGAACTTTCCAGCACGAGGAAGCCGGGAGAGAAAACGAGAAATCTAGGGGGCGCCGAGCCAGGCCTGGCCGGGGAGACACCACACGACGGCCGGTGGCGAACGAGCGAATTTTTGTTAATGGCAGATTTGTTTTTACTTTTTTTTTTTTTTTTTTTTTTTTTTTTTTTTTTTTTTTTTTTTTTTTTTTTTTTTTTTTTTTTTTTTTTTTTTTTTTTTTTTTTTTTTTTTTTTTTTACTTTTTTTTTACTTTTTTTTTTTTTTTTTTACAACGTTTGGCTCTTTTGTTGTTATACCCCTTTTTGAATTGAGTTATATTCCCGCATCTGGATTTCCTAGACGTTTCTTAAATTTGCTTTGTAATTACGTGCACTAGTCTTGTTATAGCATTATTATGCATTGGTCTTTAAGGAGTCGGTCCATCATTTTTGCGATAATTAACAGTTGGCGTCCTATTAAGCTTTCCAATGTGACCTGGAATGAACATTTAACCTCATTAAGGCCACGGATACAGGTAATTAATGGAAATCGAGTTTATAAACTTTTTAATAGAAAGGAAGCCGATACAGAACCAAAAGCCGGCTCGGGTCGCCAGGAAAGGAGAAAAAAAAAGGAAAAAAAAGAAGAAAAATAAGAGTACCAGAGACATGTAATTATCATCAATATTTTTTGGGTCTGCATTAACGCTCTAATACAAGTCTAATATAAAACCTGTAGTGATACGGTCTACAAAATTTTACATCCCAGTAACGAGAACCCAGAAGGAGAACGGAATAAAAGAAATACAGTGTGACTACAGATAGTTACATAGGCGCGAAGAGAGAGAGAGAGAGGGGGAGGGAGGGAGGGAGGGAGGGAGGGAGGGAGGGAGGGAGGGAGGGAGGGAGAGAGAGAGAGAGAGAGAGAGAGAGAGAGAGAGAGAGAGAGAGAGAGAGAGAGAGAGAGAGAGAGAGAGAGAGAGAGAGAGAGAGAGAGAATGAGAATGAGAATGAGAGAATGAAAGAGAGAGAGAGAATGAGAGAGAGAAAAAAAGAGAGAGAAAGAGAGAATGAGAAAGAGAAAGAGAGAATGAAAGAGAGAGAGAAAGAGAGT
>BOPN01000431.1:370000-372500 GCA_017312705.2 Penaeus japonicus | reverse complement strand
ATAGGGAAATTATTTCGGAACTGGTGGTTCGTGGTAGCTATGTTAGACGAAACGATGTTGGGGGGAGGAAAATTGGTAGTGATGGGCGGGAAATGAGGGGAAAAATGGCAGTATTGGTAGTGGGGAAATGTTGGAGACGGCAGCAGAGAATTAGCGCTGGCAAGGGGGAAAATAGTGCTGGTGAGGGCGGGGGAAAATTGTTAAGAGAAAATGTCGGCTAGTATAGAAAAATGGCTAGGAAAATATTTGATGGCAGGGGGAAAAATATGGTGCTGTTTATTTTTATGAGTTACACAGCGGTTGCTTATTAAGTCTCGCCGCTTTTACTATTACAACGCGCTGATCTGACCTGGTGTGGGCGGCCGACAACGAGATATGGGCGCTTTGAATGACCGTTGTAAATCTGGCGGCTCAATTCCTTCGCTCGCTTTGGTTTTAAGCATTTCTTCGGTATCTCTGTTTATTAGAATTATTAATAGCATGCTTCTTCTTCTTGTTTTTCGCTTTCCATCTGTCTTTTTATTTCTCCTTCTTTCTCTCACTTCCTCTGTTCTTTTGCGAATCCTTCTCTTGTTATCAGCATCATTATAATTATTGTTATCCTTATTATTATTATTATTATTATTATTATTATTATTATTATTATTATCATCATGCTTCTCTTTTCTCATCCTTTTCCCTTATTCTTCTTCTTGTTTTTTTTCCTTTTCTTTCTCTTTCTCTGTTTACTACTTTTCTTTATCCGTCTTCTTTTCCTTCTTCTCCTTCTCCTCCTCCTTCTTCTCTTTCCTCTTCTTCTCTTCTTCCTCCTCCTCTTCTTTTTCTTTTCCGCCTCCTCCTCTTCTTCCTCTTCCCCCTCCTTTTCCTTCTACTCTTATTCCTGCTCCTCCTACTCCTTTTTTTCTTTTCCCTCTCCTCCTCCTCCTCCATCTTCTACTTTTTTCTTCTTCTCTTCCTCCTCCTCCCCCTCTCCCTCCTCCCTCCCTCCCTGCCTGCCTCCCTCCCTCCCTCCTTCTGCTCCCCATTTCTCCGTCTGTCGCGGTTGGCAGCCACTTCGTAATTATGTAGTTAGTTCACACTCATCCTCGTGTAGGCGCCATGCTGTGAGTTGATGACGTCACAGCCTCCTCCTCCTCCTCCCCTCTCCCCTCTCCACCTCCTCTCCCTCCCCTCCCCTCTCCTCCTCCTCTTCCCTCCCCTCTCCACCTCCCCTCCCCTCCCCTCTCCACCTCCTCTTCCCTCCCCTCTCCACCTCCTCCTCCCTCCCCTCCCCTCCTCCTCTTCCCTCCCCTCTCCTCCTCCTCTCCCTCCCCTCCCCTCTCCACCTCCTCTTCCCTTCCCCCACTCCCCTCTCCACCTCCTCTTCCCTCCCCTCTCCACCTCCTCTTCCCTCCCCTCTCCACCTCCTCTTCCCTCCCACCTCCTCTTCCCTCCCACCCTCCCCTCTCCACCTCCTCTTCCCTCCCCTCTCCACCTCCTCTTCCCTCCCACCTCCTCTTCCCTCCCCCCCTCCCCTCTCCACCTCCTCTTCCCTCCCCCCCTCCCCTCTCCACCTCCTCTTCCCTCCCACCCTCCCTCTCCCACCTCCCTCTTCCCTTCCCCCCCTCCCCTCCTCCCCACCTCCCTCCTTCCCTCCCCACCCTCCCTCCTCCACCTCCTCCCACCCTCCCCTCTCCACCTCCTCTTCCCTCCCCTCCCCACCTCCTCTTCCCTCCCCTCTCTCCCACCCCTCCCTCCCCCTCCTCTTCCCCTCCCTCCTCCCCCCTCCTCTTCCCTCCCCACCCTCCCCTCTCCACCTCCTTCCCCTCCCCTCTCACCTCCCCCTCTCCCACCTCCTCCCTCCCTCCTCCACCTCCCCTCTCCCTCCCTCCTCTTCCTTCCCGCCCTCCCCTCTCCACCTCCTCTTCCCTCCCCTCTCCACCTCCTCTTCCCTCCCCACCCCCTCCCCTCTCACCTCCCCCTCTCCACACTCCCTCCCTCTCACCTCCTCTTCCCTTCCCCCTCCCTCTCACCTCTCTTCCCACTCCCCACCCCTCCCCTCTCCACCTCCTCCCCACCCTCCCCCTCTCCCTGCCCTCTTCCCTCCCCTCCCCACCTCCTCTTCCTCCCCTCTCCCACCTCCTCCCCCTCCTCTTCCCCTCCCCTCTCCACCCTCCCTCTTCCTCCCACCCTCCCCTCTCCCACCTCCCACTTCCTCCCTCTCCACACCCCTCCCCTCTCCCACACCTCCCCTCTCCCACCTCCCCCTCCCCTCCCTCTCTCACCTCCCCTCTCCTCCTCCTCTTCCTTCCCCACCCTCCCCTCTCCACCTCCTCTTCCCTCCCCCTCTCCCCCCTCTCTCTTCCCTCCCCACCCTCCCCTCTCCACACCTCCCCTCTCCACCCTCCCCCTCTCCCCTCTCCACCTCCTCTTCCCTCCCACCCTCCCCTCTCCACCTCCTCTTCCCTCGCCAATATGGTTTCCCGGTCATAAACGCTCGCATATTTTTGGAGGGTGGGAT
>BOPN01000431.1:355000-367500 GCA_017312705.2 Penaeus japonicus | reverse complement strand
ACACACACACACACACACACACACACACACACCACACACACACACACAAAGGTGTACCCTTTATACAGGTTGATAATACATCAAAGAGCTGTGGTGCTTACCTTCCCTGCATTCCCCTCCCTCCATTCTCTAGACTATCGTTCCTTCCTCATTTATTTTTTCCCCCCTATCTTAAGTTCCCCTTTCCTTTACCTCGTCTTCTTTCCCTCTTCCCCCATTTGCCGCTTATCTCCTTTCATTCTTTTCTCTTCCTATTCCTTTTTTTTTTTCTTCTTCTTCTCCATATTCGTTTATTTCCTCACTCTCCTTTCTCTCCGCCTCACCTAACTCCTTTTTACGTCACTATTGCATGTATTTTCGCAACGGTTTTCTCTTTTTTCCCCAGATTTGGCGCGAACTTTTTTCGAAACTGAAATTGGCGGGAAAACGATTCGTTGTGTCTAAGAGCGTTCGAGAGGCGTGTTAGGTTAACGAAAATACAACGTTCTTCGAAGTGAAACTGTATGTCTGTTGACCGTATTTACAGATAAAAAGGATGTTAAATGTGTGAATGCGTGAGAGAGTATGAGTGAGGAGAAGGAGAGAATGGAAGGGAGATGGAAAGGAAAGGGAAGGGAAAGGAAAGGAAAGGGAAAGTATGAGGAGAGGAAGAAGAAGAAGAAAGAGAAGAAGAAGAAGAAGAGAAAGAGAGAGAGAGAGAGAAGAAGAGAAGAGAAGAGGAGAGGAGAGGAGAGGAGAGAAGAGAAGAGAAGAGAAGAGAAGAGAAGACAAAAGAGAAGAGAGAGACACACACACACACGAAAGGTCATTGAGAACAGCTTCGCCACAGTAACTCAAACTTCCTTTTCACGGCTTCATTGCGTTGTCCTTCGTGCTCTCACAACTAGCTTTTTTTTCCGTAACACCATAATTACTCCCGTTGCTCATGTTAGCATTATCATCATCGTAATTATGTTCACTTAGATGAATGAACACATCATGAATTTCTAGCCGGCGTCATACAGTATGTAGTTCCCTACCAGTGTGTGAGTTCTTATCTTTCCGATAAGCTAAATCGAGGTAGTGTACGGGGGGAGGGGGGAGAGGGGGATATAGCTCGCCCATATAGACCGGTTTAGAGGGAAGAGGTTGGTTACCCGAGGGGGGTGGGGTGGGGGTAGGGGGGAGAGGTAAAGCCTATCCGGTTTAGGGAAAGGTTAGGTTATCGCTTTAGGACAGTTTGGGTGGAAATTATGACCAATGGAGGCCGGTTTCGGGGGGGAGGGGGGGGGGAGGAGGAGGTTAGGCAACGGGGCCAAAGGTGGAAGATTTTTATCCACTCGTGGCTAGAGGTGGATGGACACTTGGACAGCGCACGTGGGTCGTTGTTATGGGGGAAATTTTGTGTTTAATCCGAAGGAGAAATGACTTCTTGTTACAATACGGAATCGTCTCTGAAGGTTTTGTCTTTGACGGCTCGAAGGAAGAGACTTGGAGCGCTTTGTTATGCAAACAAGAAACCTCGCTTCTTTTTTTTTACTTTTTGTTTTGTTTTGTCGTTATTTTAACAGTTCTGTCGCCGTGGTGTTATGAATGAATGGATGAATACATTCAGACAAAGAATAACCACAGCAGACATCACCTCTCCACCTCCCCCTCCCCCCCTCCACCTTCACCTCTCCAGCACCCCCCCTCTCCCCCCATCCTCTTCCCTCAAGGTGGCAAAGGCCTCCTTCTCTCTCCCTGCCTTTCATCTTAACTTATCTCCATTCCAGAATCTTCACATAGCCATGCGTCTAGACAAAGCTCTAAGAGTGACCAGTTGATGTTAGTTGATGTTATGAAGCAACGTGTATAACAAGACAATACAGCACATACCAACAACACACAACACAACATAACACAACACACACACACACACACACACACACACACACACACACACACACACACACACACACACACACACACACACACACCCCCCCACCCCCACCCCCCCCCCCCCCCCCCCCCCCCCACCCCCCCACCCACACCCACACACCACCACCACCACCACTACCACAACAACAACAACATAACACACACACAAACAATTCAGCAAACAAGTGATCAAAGAGCTTTCCTCGTGGTTCCTTGTTATGTCGTAGTAGCGAGCACAGACGAGCCCAGGGAGTGTGATACAAGATACCCTCGGAGGGGGGAAGGGGGGAGGGGAGGGGGAGGGGGAGGGGGGAGGAGGGGGAGGGGGGAGGGGGGATGGGGGGGGCGGAGGAAGCGAGTGGCTGGCTGGTTGAAGTTATTGTATACCCGAAGTTGATGTGCTACAAGGAAGTGTAGCTTGGGTGGGTTGAAGAGCTGTTGGTTGGGTTGTTGTGTGTTAGGATGGTGTATCTTCTATGGTCACTTGTATTTATCGGATGTGTGGGTGTGGGGGTGTGGGTGTGGGTGGGGGTGGAGGGGTAGGTGCGTTAAAACGTGTGTGTGTGTTTTTGTTTGTGTGTGTGTGTTTATTTGCGTGTGTGTGTGTACGCGGTGAGACGCCTATTTATTGTGTGTGTGTGTGTGTGTGTGCGTGTGTTTGTGTGTGTTTGTGTAGATACGGTAAAACGTCTGGTTATCGATGGTCGTTTGAGGTAGGTAGGTAGGTAGATGGCTAAAGAGAGCCACATAAGTCACGGGAGATTGATGACAAATGGAGCAGACTTTTAGTGTGATTTTTTTTTTTATGCCTTCTTGTGGATATCTAGGGAGACATTAAGGCTGATGGAACTCGCGGGGAAAACAGCGAGACTCGTGTGGATGCGGGTATTGAGGATGAATCCGAGACGAAAGAAAAATAATCCTTTTTTTTTCTCTTTTTTTTTTTTTAAGTCGGTTACTGGCTGGTGATTATGGCAGTGTGCTTGTTGTGTAGGTAGGTAGGTGGTTGGGTGCCTCGGTGAATCATCGCCATTGTAAGTAATTCAATATTTTATTTATATTCGTTCTGATCACTTTGGTTGATGTATTTGCTTTCTTTGTACATATCGTTATAGGTCTGGAGTGATTATTGGGTGCGTGAATCTTGCGGTTCAATCAAATTATGGAGTGTTGTGGCCGTGACAATCGATTCGCAGATGATGGTTGCGATAATGGCACATTTGTGCCGACGACGTTAACTGATGTCTTGGTGATTGGTGGTGGGCGGTGGGGGGGGGGTGGGGGGGGGGCATGCCTCTTCATGGGAGGGAGGATTGCGTGTGTGTGTGTTTACACACAAATACACACACACACACACACACACACACACACACATATACATACATACATACATACATATATATGTATATACATATATATACTGTACTGTATATACATATATATGTATATATAAATATATAGATATAGATATACTTACATATGTGTATATATACACCTATACATATATATACATATATATATCTGCGTGTGTGTGTGTGTGTGTGTGTGTACACATGTACACAGTACATAGATGCACTTACACAGAATGTATTCCAGTACTTTGTCGCACGCAGGCCTGAGCCATTGGGGCCCAAAGGACAGGCCCAAAGGACAGGCCTACTGGCATTTCCGAAAGGGCCCCAACCGCCGCCGCCTCCGCGTCGTCGCAGGTGCGGCAGAAGGTCAGACCGCCATCGAAGTTAAGACGTTATGGCTGTCTTCCACAATATGAAACTAAGTGTTAAAAAAAGCAAATATATTTACGTGTTTATATGATAACTTCTTCATCAACAGCACATTATGATATAGAGTGCAAACCCATCCGAATACCAATCAGCTTTTTGAATTGATTCCGCCGCCAAATATGGCCGCCCCGTCTGGAGATTGCGCGCGAGACCTCAGAGGTGTTTATATTCATTTGTCAGTTCAGGCTTTGCCGTTATCGGAACTCGGAGGCAGCTACTCTTTTTTTTTTTTTTTTTTATCAATACTGGAGTTCTGATTTAAACAGTCTGCGTGTGGGTGGTGCGTATATGTGGAGGGCTATGTGCGTTACTGTCTCTTGCTGTGTGTGTTTGTGTGTGTGTGTGTATGTGTGCATCCGTGTTTCTCTTTATTTATCTTTCTCTCCCTCTCTCTCCCTCTCCCTCTCTCTCTCCCTCTCCCTCTCCATCTCCCTCTCCCTCTCCCTCTCCCTCTCCCTCTCCCTCTCCCTCCCTCCCTCTCCCTCCCTCTCCCTCCCTCTCCCTTTCCCTCCCTTTCCTCCCACCCTCTGTAGGACTGAGGGCGTTACTATTTCTCGATGTGTTTGTGTGCGTGATCATTTGTTTGTTTGCAGTTACCTGTGGTGGGCCATGAGGCAAGGCCCTGGGCAGAGCATAACCACATTAATCAAGGGACAATCAGTCATGTAAGGTAACAATAAGCGCCTGGTCAAGCCGCGCCCTTACCACTATGGTGCCGGATGGTGAGAGGGAAATTCGGAATGGGGAAGAGAGAAAGGAAGAGTAAATATGGAAGAGGAGAGAGAGAGAGAGAGAGAGAGAGAGAGAGAGAGAGAAAGGGAGAAAGACTAACAGTCATCGAGCAGAAGTAGGAAAGGGAGAGAGAGAAAGATGAGAGCAAGGATGGATAAGAGAGAGGGAGATTGATAGAAAGGGAAAAAAGAATGAGGAAAAGGGGGGATATACAGAGAGAGAGAGAGAGGAAGAGAGACAGACAGAGGAAGAGAATGAGACAGACAGGCAGATAGAAATACAGAGAGAAAGATGAAAGCGAGAGTCAAAGAGAGATTGACAGAAAGGGAAAGAGAAAAATAGGAGGGGAGATACGAAGAGAGAGAGAGAGAGAGACAACAGAAGAGAAAGAGACAGACAGACATTCAGAGAGAGAGAGACGAAAGCGTGACTCAGAGGGATAGACAGAAAGGGAAAAAGAAAGAACGAGGAGAGAGGGGGAGACACCGAAAGAGGAAGAGGAAGAGGGAGGAGGAGACAGAAACAAGAGATGATGATAGCGTCGCACCCCGGCACGAAGACTAGCAGGCAGCGGCAGATAAGCACCGGCAGCAGGTGTGTTATAAAAGATTGGGGAGGAAAAAGTGAGCTGTGATAGTAATGATGACAGAGTGCTATATTCTCCCTCAAGCTCTCACCCCCAACTTCCGCCTACCGAGAGCTAGCACTTTCAGGCTCCTGCTACTGCATATCTAACCCCCAACACCTGCCGCCTCACTCACCTCATTACACACTCACACACTCCTCATGACGAGTAACCTACCGCAGCATCCTGTATCCCCTCATTGATGAAAACCGTCGGGCGTTGATGTTTCCGTTTCTGACGTGGCTGGCGCAGGGTTGTCGTCTCTACGGCTGGCGACGTGTATTACAGCCGACCGACCGACCAGCCAGCCAGCCTCTCATGCAACTAGAATAACCCCCTTTTATCACGACGTGCTATTTAGATCGGAGCGATATAAAGAAACAACTAGAGTGTGCGACTGTACGCTACTAGATCTCTCTCGGAGTGGAATGTCGAGTTGGGAATCTAGAATGATTTGGATTGGGTATTATGTTCTTATTGGCTATCTATCTATCTCTATCTATCTATCTATCTATATATAGATATATATACGGTGAATATACCGGTAGTTATGGATAACAAAGATTACGTTGATGTCTAGCGTTGCCTCATTACTTTTTCAATGAATACACTGTAACATTCAATATTGAACATTACCTCTTTGACTTACGCAAGAGCATTACCTTACAGATATCCAGTGTCAACGAATACCAGAATAAGTAATGGTGTGAATGTTCACTTTTGACGTATTGTGATCCCTGATATTGATGCTTTTCTGCCTACAAGTCAGAGTCGACGATATGAAGTTAGTTTCTGTTTGAGATCAGATGAAGTGCGACAGCCAAAAAAAAAAAAGAAAGATGATTTTTTTAAAACATTTGATTCTTCTAATAATAAATAATAATAATTCACGACTCATAAATGACTCGTAATTAACTTTCATCGATTGGCTGACGCATCCGCAACAATAACCGTCATCGACGACCTCTTCCTTGAAGACTTCCCTCTGAAAGGAAGGAATCCTTATAACGACCAGCCTGGAAAAAGTTCAAGTATCTCGTCCTCAAAGGTCACTCTAGTCCCTTCCCGCCCCCCCCCCCCCCCACCAACGACTGGCCTCTAGAAAGGTCACTTACCCCCCCTCCACCCCCACCCTCCACCCTGCACACACTCAGAGGGAGGGAAGGAGAGAGAGAGAGAGAGAGGAGGGAAGGAGGGAGAGAGAGAGGGAGGGAAGGAGAGAGAGAGAGAGAGGCAGAGACAGGGTCAGGGACAAGGACAGGGACACAGACAAATAAACAGACACAGGGAGAAAGAGGGAGACGGGCATATAGACACGGTGAGAGTAAGAGACAGACAGACAAATAGACGGACAGAGACAATCAGACAAACAGACAAATAGAGATAGAGAGAGAGAAAGAAAGACGAGGCACACAAACACTTAATGAGACAGGGAGACAGACCGACACAGAAAAAAACAAGAGACAGACAGACACAGAAAGAATAAGAGACCGATAGACAGACAGACACAGAAAGAATACGAGACAAATAGACAGAGAGACACAGAAAGAATACGAGACGAATAGACAGACAGACACAGAAAGAATACGAGACAAAAAGACAGACAGACACAGAAAGAACAAGAGACAGATAGACAGACAGACACAGAAAGAATAAGAGACAGAAAGACAGACAGACACAGAAAGAATGCGAGACAGATAGACAGACAGACACAGAAAGAACAAGAGACAGACAGAGAGACAGACACAGAAAGAATACGAGACAGATAGACAGACAGACACAGAGAGAATACGAGACAGATAGACAGACAGACAGACACAGAACGAATACGAGACATAGACAGACACAGAAAGAACCAAAGACAGATAGACAGGCAAACACAGAAAGAATAAGAGACAGACAGAGAGACAGCCTGCCAGCTTGCCCACACGCGACCATGCACACAAGCAGCCTGAATGGGCCTCCCAACCAAGCCACCCAGACCACCGCAGACGAGACAAGAGCTTTGTGTTCCTTCCCCGTCTCATGATGGGAGGGAGACTTTAAAGAAACCAACCTGACACCACTCTTTGTTATCATTAATTACTTGTATTATTTATAGACTGATTATCTGAGTGATTGCAGGTGAGTTTAGCTTCGGGCGGGCAGGTGCGGTGCGGGATGTCATTAGAGCTGAGATTTTTTTTGTTTTTTTTGTGCTTTTTTTCTTTTAGTTTTTGTTTTGATTCTTTTTTTCTTCTTCTGTACTTTCTTCTTCTTTGTCTCTGAGGTATCTTTTCTTGGATTTTATGGTGGGTTAGGTAAGGGAGGTTGGCGTTGGTGTGTGTGTGTGTGTGTGTGTGTGTGTGTGTGTGGGTGTGGGTGTGTGTGTGTGTGTGTGTGTGTGTGTGTGTGGTGTGGGTGTGTGTGTGTGTGTGTGTGTGTGTGTGTGTGTGTGTGTGTGTGGGTGTGTGTGTGTGTGTGTGTGTGTGTGTGTGTGTGTGGGTGTGTACTTGTTTCGCGTACATTCATTGCAGAAGATGGAGTCAAACAGGCGCTCTTCTTTATGTACTTACATTCTTGTATTTCACCTTCTTATTCTTCCTTCCTTTTCTCCTTCCTCGCTTGTTTATTGATTTTCTTCTTGGTTCGTTCCATATTATTTATTTATATGTATTTTTTTTCCTTTGCTTTTTATCCGCTCTCTGTCTCTTCTTCATTATCGTTTTTTTTTCACCTTTTTCTTTCTCCTACTTCTTCACATCTTCTTTTCCTTTTTCTTCTGCATTCGTCGTCTTCTATTTTCCTTCTGCTTTAACACATTCTCTGTCTTCTCCTTCTTCTTCTCCTTCCTTCTCTTTTATATATCTTTACACATCATCATCATCTTTTTCTTCTTCTACATATCTTTACACATCATCTTCTTCTTTCTTCTTCTTCTATATATCTTTACACATTATCTTCTTCCTTCTTCTTCTTCTATATATCTTTACACATTATCTTCTTCCTTCTTCTTCTTCTATATATCTTTACACATCATCATCATCTTCTTCTTCTTCTTTTACATATCTTTACACATCACTTCTTCCTTCTTCTTCTTCTATATATCTTTACAAATCATCATCATCTTCTTCTTCTTCTTCTTCTTCTTCTACATATCTTCTCTTCGCTGTGGATTTCCATTCGACAATATCTCTCTTTATCTCTCTGCATTATACTTCCTAATTGATTATCTCCACCACAATCATTATGGTCATCATTCACGATGTCCACCGCTTCTTCTTGTATTGTACTTCTTTTATTTATTTTTTTTAATCCCCTTCCTGATTGTCATCGTCACTATCTCGTCACTATCCCGTCATTATCATCATAAAATATGCTCTTCTTCATCACTTTGCTCTTTGATCTCATCGTCGTGTTTGTCACTGCTGGAGAATTGGCATCATCACACGTCTTATCACCATACACACCATACTCATCATCAAAATTGGTCACCATACGCATGACAATACCCATCATCTATACGACATTTGGTTACCATATACATTACCATCAACAATTCATCACTATAAGCATCACAATATTCATCACATCATCTGATCATCACACACACCACCATATTCATCACTATCACAATAATTCATCACCATACCCATCACAATACTCATCACCATCAAGTACCCCTCCTTACCCCATACACATCACCATTCTCATCATCATCACCATCACCAGGATCCCCCCACGTTATCTCTCCATCTATCTTTATGGAATTTTCGAACAAAAGATTATATTCCATTTTTCATCACCGGCATAATGTGACCTTGTAGCCTGTGTTATCGCGATGGAGGCGTGGCCAGAGGGAACTCCATAAAGTCACGTGCTTTATCAAACGGCTCCACTGTTATTAAAGGTTTAGTTCATCCACTGACATCCTCGCTAGTTTATATTTATTCATTAGTTTTATCTTTTACTCAGCTACCTATTGGTTTTCACTATTTTTTTGAAGTATTTTTTTATGCATGGGTGTATTTGTTTTAGCTATTTATTTGCATTTTTATGTATTCATATTTTTTTTTCGGGAAGAAGACTCGGTTTTGTTTACATTTTTTTTTCTTTAGTTCGCGGAGTCGCCACCAGAGGGACGGCGCGTTTTAATTAAGCGGACGGGATTGTGTCTTATCGGGATTTATAGTAGGTAGGATATAGTTGCACTTTTTGAAAGGGTGAATAGCGGTGAGGGAGAGGAAGAGGGGGGGGAGGGATTTTATAATTAATTAACAAGGATAAGAATGATTGTCTGTGTGTGTGTATATATGTAGTGTGTCTTACGTTGATGGATTGGTATATAAATATTGTTCTTTCCTCTTGTTTTCTTTCTATTTACTTTTTTTTTCTGTGAACATTTTTTTTTCCTTTACTTCATTTTCCTCCTTGCTTGAGGTCTATATATATATATATATATATATATATATATATATATATATATATATATATATATATATATGTGTGTGTGTGTGTGTGTGTGTGTGTGTGTGTGTGTGTGTGTGTATGTATGTATATATATATATATGTATATATGTATATATATATATATATTTCCCCCCGTCTTTCGTAGTCAGAATATTTTCACCTTAACGTCTTTCACGTAATCCATTTTTGGCGTGACCCTTTTTTTCGCTTTCCTTATCTCAGTTTTCGTTTAGTCATGGCCGCTAATTCCAGCTAAGTTTCATCACCATGATTAAAGCATTTTCGTTTTAGGTACAAACGACAGTTGATGCTTTGTAGTTAATGGCATATCTCGATGTGGTTATTGGATGGGCTGAGAGCGTAATTTATGCCGTTGTTTTTATTTATACCATTGTCAAGGCTACCAACTATACACTTGGTTCATCGTAATAGTATCATTAAATTTGGGCAACGAAGGGTAATAGCACAACCATCCCAATAGCCAAACCACTGTTAATGCTGCCCCTAACCTTCGAATAGACTACCACAACCATCTATAAAAATATAATAGCGCTTTCATACCCAGGCTTGCCAACCCCAACACTGGCGCAACCGCCATAACTAACGCCGAAACCCACCCATCTCAATGTTCAGTCATCAAATTCGCCCATCTAGTCACTCTCCGACGACACTAGCTTTGATAATTATGATTTGCTGTATATAAACCAATAATTAGGTTCCTATCATCATCTCTCCTTCAACTACAGAGAGAAATTGTTAGTGTTGAAAAGGAAGGTTAGAGAGTGCTGCTCAACCGGTTGGTCGTACGGTCGTAATTCCTCAAGTTATGGGAAGGGATTTTCGGCCTTCGTGGCGGCGTGCTGATTCCAGGTCGGTTGTGCTCCGGGCCCACCAGCTGATTTGCTATCTACTGGGGGCTGATTTCCAGCCGTGTTCTTGGAGGAGTTGCGAGAGAGGGTGAAGCTAGGTTGATGATGGGGTGTGTTGATGTCCCTTTTTCGTTTCCTTTTCGTTCGGGTTTACTTTCGCTTTCTTTGTACAGCAGATATCTTTGTTTTTGTTCTCTCTCTCTCTCTCTCTCTCTCTCTCTCTCTCTCTCTCTCTCTCTCTCTCTCTCTCTCTCTCTCTCTCTCTCTCTCTCTCTCTCTCTCTCTCTCTCTCTCTCTCTCTCTCTCTCTCTCTCTCTCTCTCTCTCTCTCTCTCTCTCTCTCTCTCTCTCTCTCTCTCTCTCTCTCTTAATTTATCTATCTATCTATCTCTATATTTATATTTATCTCAGTCTGAATCTATTTCATCTCTGTATCACCATCTATCCTTTTCTATTTCTTACTTTCTTTCTCTCATACACCATATATCTCACTATCTTCCATTCTTTCTCATTCTGTTTCTCGCTGTATTAATCGGTCTGTTCTCAGAACTTATTTTCTTTTCTTCCTTTTCTTCTTCATTTTCATCATCTTCTTCTTCATCATCTTCATCTTCTTCCTCTTTCTACGAATGTTCCGTCTTTCTTCCTTCCATTCTTTAATATTCCATGCCTTTCCGATATTCTCGTGTCCCACTTTCATCCAATCAGAAGTCAGTAGATTCTTGATCCATGTGTCACGGCTTCAAGCCAGTCATACCCCCTCCCTCCCCCCTCCCCTCCCCCTCACCCACCCCCACCCACCCACCCACCCCCGAACCAGGACCTACAGTGGCTGATATACCCCCCACCCCACCCCTCTTCCTAAACACCCCTCTCCCCCCCCTTTCTAACCTTAAACCTCCCTCACCCTTCCAACTCCTCCCCTTCCCTTCCTCGACCCCCTCCCCCCTCCCCCTTCCCCCCAACCATCATCAACTCTCGCTGCTTTCCACCCCATTCCCCTCCTCCCATCACCATCCATCCCCATCTATCCAACGCAGTCATCAAGCTCCCCCCCCCCCCACCCTCTCCCCGCTCCTCCAACCCTATCCACCTTTCCACCACTCCATCAACCCTTCCTTTCCACCCCTTCCCCTACCCTTTAACACCCCTGCCCCCCTACCCCTACCCCCCTCCATTTTGCAACGTCTCCCTCATCGCTATCAGCCCCCCCCCCCCCTCCCCTCTGCAACGCCCACCCACCCACCTCTATCAGCCTTGTCCCCCCTATTCACCCTTTCTCCCTCTCCCTCTCCTTCAACCTCCCCTTTCCCTCTCCCCTCCCCATTCCCCTCCTCTCCCCTCCCCATTCCCTCTCCCCTCCCCTCCTCTCCCCTCCTTCAACCTCCCCTCCTCTCCTTCAACCTCCCCTCTCCCTCTCCCCTCCCCATTCCCCTCCCTTCCATGGCCCCGTAATCTATCCTCATCCATCGTGTGGCACCGTGATCCATCCATCCCAACTCATCCGTGGTGCCATCCGTCAGTGTCTCGCCTTCACCCCCTCCCCCCTCCCTCCCCCATCCCCCACCCGCCCACCCACCCACCCCCGAACCAGGACCTACAGCGGCTGATATTTTTATCGTGTTATTTCCGTTCACTAGGATGTGTACTGAGGGAGGGGGGTGGAGGGGGGGGGGTCTTCGAGGCTATTTTTCAGGCCTAGTGTGTGGTGGCGAAGGGGAGGTGGAGGTGGAGGTGGAGGGGGAGGGGGAGGATGAGGAACAAGGAAAGGGTTGTGGATTTGTGTGTATGAGTGTTTTGATCTTTCTCTCTCTCTTTTTTGCTTTTCTCTTTCCCCCTGATTCTCTCTCTCTTTCTCTCTCTCTCTCTCTCTCTCTCTCTCTCTCTCTCTCTCTATCTATCTATCTATCTATCTATCTATCTCTCTTTCTCTCTTTCTCTCTCTCTCTCTCCCTCTCTCTCTCTCTTTCTCTCTCTCTCTCTCTCTCTCTCTCTCTCTCTCTCTCTCTCTCTCTCTCTCTCTCTCTCTCTCTCTCTCTCTCTCTCTCTCTCTCTCTCTCTCTCTCTCTCTCTCTCTCTCTCTCTCTCTCTCTCGTATGATTATCTCTTTCACTCTCACACCCACTCACATCTATTGCCCCCC
>BOPN01000431.1:340000-350000 GCA_017312705.2 Penaeus japonicus | reverse complement strand
TGCAAAGGGTCTAAACCCAGGGGCTAAACCTAGGGGCTAAACCCAGGGGCTAAACCCAGGGGCTAAACCCAGGGGCTGAGGGACGAGGGTCGCACGTGGATTGTTTTGGACCGGCGCCGTGAGCTAGGGGTCTCCACGAGCCCTGTGCCCCTCCTCCCTCACCCCCTCCCCTTCCCTCATTTCCTCCTCACAACAGGCACTCACTCCCCTCCTCATCCTCACTCCCTCCTCACTCCTTTTTGCCCCTGTCCTCATTCACTCCTTCCTTCTTTTCTTCTTCCTCTTCCTCCTCCTCCTTCTCCTTCTCCTTCTCCTCCTATTCCTCCTCCTTCTCCTCCTCCTCCTTCTCCTTCTCCTTCTCCTACTCCTCCTCCTCCTCCTTCTCCTTCTCCTCCTATTCCTCCTATTCCTCCTCCTCCTCCTCCTCCCGTACCCCTCCCCACTCCCTCCTCAGTCCCCTCCTCCTCCCCCTACCCCCAGCCCCTGCTCTTCCCGGGCCGTTCACCCCTCTCTCTCTCTCTGGCGCCCAGGTGAGCCTCCGCCGCCACCTGCCGCATCCACCCGAGCTCGACGTCCTCATCCACGTCCTCTCATCCGTCATCCACCGGGTCTTCTTTCCAAGTTTCTTTTCTTTTTTTTTCTTTTTTTTTTACATCCACCAGGGTCCGTTTTCCTCATCCACATCCTCTCATCCGTCTCATCCTCTGACCTTATTCTCAACCATTCGTGCTCGTCCTCCTCATTTCCTCATCCATCATCCACTAGCTTCTTCCGAGGTGGGGATGGAGGGGGGGAGGGGGGAGGGGGGGGAGGGATTTTTCCACATCTCATAATCGTGGTGTTTCTTGTAAAGGTCGTGAGAGCTATTTTGTTGTTGTTTTGCTGTTGTTCTTTTGATTCTTTGGCCTGTTCAGAAGAGATGAAGAAGTGTACTACTATAGCCAGCCACAGCAACGAAATAGGTGAAACAAAAACACTAATATAAACAAACGGGTCAACTCAAAAACAACAAAAACAATGTCGATGAAGGGGACACAGAAAAACAACAGCAAAGGAGACACATCAAAAACAATATCAACAAACGACACAGACAATGACAAACGTGACAAAAAAAAAATTCGAGACACACCAAAAACAACAACAAACAACAAAGACAATGGCAAACAAAAAAAAAGTATGAGACACATCAAAAACAACATCAACAAGCGACAATGACAAAAGCAAGCGAGACAAAGAAGAAGAAGAACAAAAAGAAAACATCAACAGACTAGACACATCAAAAACAACAACACTAACAACAACAACAACAACAAAGCCACTCAAAATGTCACTCCAGCCTCACCCCCACACCTGATTTCACCACCAACACGACTACAGCATCTGAGTCACATGGTCAAGCCACTTTGTAAGGAAACTAAGACCTCCTTTGCCCCCCCCCCCTTCCTTTCTCTTACCCCCCCCCTTACCTCTTCCCCCTACCTTCCCCCTTTGTCTAAGTCTTTCTCATGTTGTCTCTTCCCCTTCCCATTTTTATTTCTCTTCTCTCTCTCTCTCTCCTCTCTTTTCAACTCTTCATTACATTTCTTCTTCCCCAACGTGTCCTTGGTCTCTCCTTTTCTCTACGTGTACTTTCAGTTTCCTTCTCATAACCCTTCCATTGCCCCCACCTTCCCCTCCCCTTTCGCTGGCTGTATTTCCTTTCCTCCCCACTGCTCCCAACCCCATTTAGCCACTTCTCATCCCCTCTCACTGCTCTGAATCCCCCCCACCCCCTCACTGCCCCCAAACACTCCTCCCCCCAACTCTCTCTTCTCCCCACCCATTGCCCCACCCATTGCCCTTTCACTGCCCGAATTCCCTTTCCTACCCACTGCTTCTAACTCCCCCCCCTCCCCTATTTTCCACTGCCCTAACTTCTGATTTCCCTTATTACCCCCACCTTCCCCTCCCCTCACCCCCTCACTGCCCCAACTCCCTTTCGTCCCCACTGTCTTACCTTCAACTCCCTCCTCACAGCTTCCAACTTCCTTTCCTCCCCATTGCTCCTAACTCCCCCCCCCCTCCTTCCCCCTCCTCTCCAGCTTCTTCCTCCTCCTCCCCAACATCCCCCTCCTCCCCACTTTCCCCTTCCTCTCCAACTTCCTCCTCCCCAACTTCCCCTTCCTCCCCAACTTCTTCCTCCCCACCTTCCCTCTCCTCCCCACCCTTCCCCCTCCACCCCATCACCTTCCCCTTCCTCCCCAAACTTCCTCCTTTTCCCTCTTCCTCTCCAACTTCCCTTCCTTCCAACTTCCCCTTCCTCCCACCTTTCCCCCGTCCCCACCTTCCCCTTCCTCCCCACCTTCCCTTCCTCCCCACCTCCTCCCCACCTTCCCTCGTCCCCACCTTCCCCTTCCTCCCCACCTTCCCCTTCCTCCCCACCTTCCCCTTCCTCCCCACCTTCCCCCTCCTCCCCACCAACACCGTTAACTCCAAGGCCGCACACCTCCTCCGCCTCCACTTAATGATCTGGTATTTATCTCAAGAAGCACCTTCGGGTCTTCAAGATTATCCTTGGTTGAAAGAGGCCACTTTATTCCTTGGTATTTATTATCCTTTCGTTTTCTTCTTCTTCTTTGTCTTCTTCTTTTTTGGTCTTCTTCTTCTCCTCCTGTTTATTCGTCAATTTTTCTTTTTTTCTGCATCTTCGTTTTCCTCGAGTTATTTTAATTTTTTTTTTTGTGTTTGTTTGTTTCCTACTTCCTCATCTTCTCATCCTTATTCACCTCTTCTGATTCCACTTCTTCCTTCTCCATCTCCTTCTCTCCGTCCATCTCTATGTCTTTCTCGTCTCCTCCATATCCTTCTCCTCTTCCGTCTCCATCTCGTTACCTCGTCCTTCTCTACATCCCTTTCCTTCTTCTCTTTCTCCTCCTCTTTCTCCTCCTCTTCTTCCTTCTCCTCCTCCTGCTTTTCTTCTCCTCCTTCTTCCCCACATCCTTCTCCCCGTTCCTCTCAACCTCTTTCTCATCCTCTCCCCCTACCTCCTTCTAACCGTCCTTCTGTGCCACTTTCTCCACCTTCCCCTCCCTCTTTCCCACCTCCTTCTCCTCGTCCTTCTCCACCTCTTCCTCCTCCTTACCCTCCTAGTCTATCTCCTCCTCCTTCCCCACCTCCTTCACCAAGTCCTCCTCTCCTTCCTCCTCCTCCTCCGTCTCCTCCTCCTCCTCCTCCTCCTCCTCCTCCTCCTCCTCCTCCTCCGTCTCCTCCTCCTCCTTCCCCACCTCCTCCTCCTCCTCCTTCCCCACCTCCTTCACCACCACCACCTCCTCCTCCTCCTCCACCACCACCTCCTCCTCCTCCACCTCCTCCTCCTCTTCCTCCTCCTCCTCCTCCACCTCCTCCTCACGTGTGGGTGCACGTGTGTGTGTACGTGTGTGTACCATACACGGGTGAATAAGCGGTTCATCCGGCCGCTTATTCACCCGGCGAAGAGCAACAACGCTAATCCGCTTACCGCGGCAGCCGCTGAGTGCATCGCGCGACTTATAGCGAAAGGGACAGACGGAAGACCGATAAGAGACAAATAAATTAATTAAGAAAGATGAAAGGGGAGGGTGGGAGGTGAGAGAGAGAGAGAGAGAGAGAGAGAGAGAGAGAGAGAGGGAGAGAGAGAGAGGGAGGGAGGGAGGGAGGGAGGGAGAGAGAGAGGGAGGGAGGGAGGGAGGGAGGGAGGGAGGGAGGGAGGGAGGGAGGGGAGGGGGAGAGAGAGAGAGAGAGAGAGAGAGAGAGAGAGAGAGAGAGAGAGAGAGAGAGAAAGAGAGATAGAGAGAGAGAGAGAGAGAGAGAGAGAGAGAGAGAGAGAGAGAGAGAGAGAGAGAGAGAAAAGAAGTAATAGGGACGTGCGTGTGTATGTCTGTTGTTTTTTGTCTGGGCATTTCTGTTGTTGTTCTTGCGTTGATGTTGGTGTTGTTGTTGTTGTTGTTGGCTCTGATGAAGTGGTGCAAGGGCGCGTCGGAGTGGTTTATTTTTGTTGTTGTTGCTGTTGTTGTTGCTGTTGTTGTTGTGTTTTTGCGTTGCTCTTGTTGCTGGCTTTGGTGAAGTGTTGTGTATATACGAGTTGAAATTGCATGCTCTCTCGTTGTTGGCTATGATGAAGTGTACCAAGGGTGAGTCAGAACTGCTTTCTCTCATTATTTGTTGTTGTTTCCGTTGTTGTTGGCTCTGACGAAGTGTCCCGAGTGGGAGTCGATACGTTAGTCGGTTAATTGTGAAGAGCTCTTTATTGTGGCAGTTTGTCTCATGAAGTTGGACTGATAAGGAAAAACGAGAATAAAGGAAAAAAAAAAAACAGATAGAGATGCAAGGTACGAGTAGCAACCATAGTGCGTCGAGACCAATGAAGCGAATGCGTATATGTACACGATCTACAAGAGCAGGTGCACAAGTGTTCCGCGGATGTAGGGAACACAGGTGTCTGAATTGACCAGCCAGCGAGAGGATTAGTTTTTGAGGTAACCAAGCTAAGGAGACAAGGGAGATTTGTAACTGACTGGAGGCAGAGGCAGACCCTTATCTTATAAACCCTTTAAATGATATAGAAGGGAGTTTTGTCTTATAAAACCTTAGATTTATATAGATGGGGATCTTTTCTTATGAACTCTTAAATTAATATAAAAGGGGTCTTTTTAGAGACCCACAAAATCTATAATGAGACCATTTTCATATAAACCTTTAGAATTATATATACGACACCCTTTTCATATAGACCCTTAGAATTATTCAGAGGGGGCCCTTTTTCTTACAAACCCTTAGAAATGTACCGAGGGAGACCTTTTTTTCTTATAAACTTTAAAAACTATATGGAAGGGGACCATTTTTTTTAATAAACCCTTAAAAAAATATATATAGGGATACCTTTTTCTTATAACCCCTTAAAATTATACAGAATGGACTTTTTCTATTATTGGGGGCCCCTTTTCTTACAAACCCTTAAATTTACATTAAGGAGCACCCTTTTCCTGTAAACCCTTACCCTTAGACTCTTTCAGATAAAGATGAAACTCGTTGGTAAGGAAACCCTATCGTATAGGAAATGAAATTTTCTCTGAATAAAAAAGACAGAGCAACAAGAAAAACAATAATTAATTAAACCCCTTTTATACAACAGATGAAAATGTTCAGCATCAATAAACGCAACTCTTCAATCTGAAAATTACATTTCTGAGACATTGTTGAGGTGTCGTGACGTGACGTGGTATGATGAGACGTGATGTGACGTGACGTGACGTGACGTGGCCAAGACGCATTTCTGGCGTGGAGGACGGGAGGGGAGGCGAAAAGAGGAGGAAGTGAGAGAGAAGTGACGGATGGATAAGAGACAGCAAGGTTAGCAGGGGGAGAATCTGAAAGAGAGTGGAAAGACTGGAAGAAAGAAATGTAGGAAGATAAGAGAGAGAGGGGGAGGGGTGGATGATAGAGAGGGGGATAAAGAGAGAGAGGGGGGAGGGATAGAGAGAGATAGAGGGGGAATAGAGTGAGAGAGAGGGTGGATAGAGAGAGAGAGGGGAGGAGGTAGAGAGGGAAAGAGAGAAGGGGGAGTAGACAGGAAAAGAGAGAGGGGGGAGTAGACAGGAAAAGAGAGAGGGTGATATATATATATGTATATATATATATATATATATATATATATATATATATAGAGAGAGAGAGAGAGAGAGAGAGAGAGAGAGAGAGAGAGAGAGAGAGAGAGAGAGAGAGAGAGAGAGAGAGAGAGAGAGAGAGAGAGAGAGAGAGAGGGGGGGGGGAGAGAGAGAGAGACAGAGACAGAGACAGAGACAGGGACAGAGACAGAGACAGGGACAGATGAAGAAGAAAGAGAGAGAGAGAGAAGCTGAAGAAGAGAGACAGACAGACAGACAAACAAACAAACAAACAAGGAAACAAACAAACAGAAAGAGACATAAAAGATATAAAAGAACAATGAAAGAAAAAAGAATATTACCGAAAGGAAAAGAAAAAAAAACCTACTCGGATCAGGAAAAAAGAGTAAGTGAATGAATGAATCTTTTCTTCTTTAGGTATTTCCTTCGTCTTCCTCTTCTCTTTATTCTTCGTCTTCCTCTTGCCTTTCTTATACTCTCCTGCCGAGATTGACAGCATGTGTCACTTTTGTGTTTTGTTGTTGTTGTTTTTTTTGTTTTTTTTTTTCCTTATGAACGACAACTATTTATTTCTTTGTCTTTTCATCTTCTAGTATTTTTTTTTCATATCTTTTTATTTGTTTCGTTTCTATTCATCTTAGCAGACTTTAAGAAGGATAATGGCCCTTACTCTCCCCCACAAAGAAAGAGGAAGAGAGAGAGAGAGAGAGAGAGAGAGAGAGAGAGAGAGAGAGAGAGAGAGAGAGAGAGAGAGAGAGAGAGAGAGAGAGAGAGAGAGAGAGAGAGAGTGAGTGAGTGAGTGTGTGAGTGAGTGAGTGAGTGTGTGAGTGTGTGTGTGTGTGTGTGTGTGTGTGTGTGTGTGTGTGTGTGTGTGTGTGTGTGTGTGTGTGTGTGTGAGAGAGAGAGAGAGAGAGAGAGAGAGATAGAGAGAGAGTGTGTGTGTGATAGAGAGAGAGTGATAGAAAGAGAGTGAGCGAGTGATAGAGAGAGAGAGAGAGGGGGGGGGCAATACTCCTCCCTCCCCCTGGCCAACCAAGACCTTCAATTTCCAAGCAATTTCACAGCTCTCTTAACTAAGATGATTCTCACGGAAAGGAAGCGACAAGCACAGTAAAAGAGACATAATATTTCCCGTTTTGAGTCAGATGAGACTCCCCATCACACAAAGAAAACTTTTCTTTTTTTCTTTTTTTCTTTTTTTTCTTTTTCCTCCCCCATCCCTTCCCTACCTCCTTCTCAACTTCCTCCTCCTTTTCTCCATCCTTCTCAACTTCCTCCTCCTTCTCTCCATCCTTCTCAACTTCCTCCTCCTTCTCTCCATCCTTCTCAACTTCCTCCTCCTTCTCTCCATCCTTCTCAACTTCCTCCTCCTTCTCTCCATCCTTCTCAACTTCCTCCTCCTTCTCCCCATCCTTCTCAACTTCCTCCTCCTTCTCCCCATCCTTCTCAACTTCCTCGTCCTTCTCACTCACACTCAATCATTTTAATGTGTTTCTTCTTATTTTTTGTTTTATCGTCTGTCAAGGATTCTAGTCGTGATTCTAGTTCTTTTTGTATTCGTATTGTTTTACTTCATCTTCGCAGACACATTTTTTTGGTTGTTTGTTTGTTTTTTTGCGGTTTTTTGTCTTTCCTTTTTTGCAGAATGTCAGAAGTCATTCGTTATTATTTTTTTCCCTCCCGTTAGCAATCAGATTTCGATTTTGTTTCCTTATGAAGTTTGTCTATGGAGTGCAAAGGCAATTTGGCCAACACCTCAGTTCTCAGCAAGCTTCTCCCCCTCCACTCCTCCACCCTTCCACCCTTCCACTCTTCCACCTTCTCCCCTCCCACCACCCTTCCACCTTCTCCCCTCCCACCACCCTTCCTCCTTCTCCCCTCCCACCTCCACCCCTCCCACTGCTCCAACCCCTTCCCTCCGACCTTCCTCCTTCTCCCCTCCCACCTCCACCCCTCCACTCCTCCACCTTCTCCCCTCCCACCACCCTTCCTCCTTCTCCCCTCCCACTACTCCACCCCCTTCCCTCCACCCTTTCCGCTTCCACCTCTATACCTTCTCCCTTCCATCCACCCTTCCACCTTCTCCCCTCCCACTGCTCCACCCCATCCCTCCACTTTCTCCTTTCCATCCACCCGTCCACATTTCCCTTCCTTTCCACCCTCTCTTTCCACCCTCCTACCTTTGCCCTCCCCTTGAACCGTCCATCTTCTCCCCTGACCCTCCAGCCTCTCCCTTCCCTCCACCCTTCTTCTCCCCCTCTCCTAAGCCCCCTTTTTTCCTTTCTTCTGCCTTATCCTCTTTCCCCTCCCCTCTGTTTTCTCTTCTCTCCTCTCTCTCTCTCTCTCTCCTCTCTCCTCTCATCTCTCTCTCTCTCTCTCTTTCTCTCTCTCTCTTTCTTTCTCTCTCTCTCTCTCTCTCTCTCTCTCTCTCTCTCTCTCTCTCTCTCTCTCTCTCTCTCTCTCTCTCTCTCTCTCTCTCTCTCTCTCTCTCTCTCTCTCTCTCTCTCTCTCCTCTCCTCTCTCCTCTCATATCTCTCTCTCTCTCTCTCTGTGTGTGTGTGTGTGTGTGTGTGTGTGTGTGTGTGTGTGTGTGTGTGTGTGTGTGTGTGTGTGTGTGTGTGTGTCTTTATTTACCTCTCCCCTTTCCTGTTTCTCTCCCTCTCTTTCCTTTCACTCTCACTCTCTTTCCACTCTCCCTCCTCTCTCTCTCACTATCTTTCTTTCTCTCACTCTCTTTCTCTCTCTTTCTCTCCCTCTCCCTCTCTCTCTATCTATCTATCTATCTCCGTATCTTTTATGCGTCTTTTCTCGGAGTTTGATTTTCCTTATTGTCTCTTAATTGGTTCGCGCCAGAGCTGGTCTTTCCCCTCTCGCCTCTATTTGTTTTCTGCAGCCTTCTTTTCCTCTCGAGCCTCCCCTCTTGTGTGTGTGTGTGTGTGTGTGTGTGTGTGTGTGTGTGTCTTTGTATGTGTCTTTGTGTGTGTGTATGTGCCCTATATACATATGTATATGCACACACACACACAAACACACACATTAGTAAATAATCCGCGTACCTGTTCAAGTATCCACAGTTGTTCTTCTTCCATATTTATATCAACCCTTTTTTCAGAATCGGAAATCGCATGTGCATTGAGGTTAGAGGGGTGTGTGCGGGTGCCTGTAGCAGGGTGAGGGAATCGCCCCTCCCCCCCCCCCCCTGTGCTCAGCGGCCCTGGCAAGGGTGTGACAAGGCTGTAACACTTACCTGTCAAGAACGCTTGGGGTGAATCTACACACCGCTTGCCAAAAAAAAAAAAAAAAAAAAAAAAAAAAAAAAAAAAAAAAAAAAAAAAAAAAAAAAAAAAAAATGCATTCTCTATATTCCTGTTATATTGGCTACTTTCTCTCAAATAACAATCGACTCTTTTCGTTTCATTTATTTATTTATCCATCAGTTTTTGAGAGATTTCCGCTCGGGGGAAAAAAAGGAAAAAAAGAAAGAGGGAATTCAAATTTAGATTGTGATCGACTCGTGGAGTGTGATACTAAAGTTGACTCAATCGCGATAAAATGCTCCCCCTCCCCCCCAGCCCACAGCCTCTCCCCCTCCTCCCCTCCCCTCCCCTCCCTCCTCTCCCCTCCCCGTCCATCCCCATCCAGCCAGTTCCCTGTCAACCCCATGGCAATGTACAGGTAGAAAAGTAATATCGGTGTAGAGCGACCCGGGCTGATCCTCCTCTTTCCTTCCCTCTCTGCGCTTCCTTCCCTCCCTCCCTCCCTCCCTCCCTCCCTCCCTCCCTCCCTCCCCTCCGCTCCGTTCGCCCTTCACGCCCGGAGGGGAGAAGGGGGAGGGGAGAAGGGGGAGGGAGAGAGGGAGGGAGGGAGGGAGGAAAGGGCTGTGGAACGGTCATGCCACAGTATAAAAGCTATTGATGTATTAGGTCGAAGCCGTGGGTGTGAGCTGTGGATTCTTAATTACTGTGAACGATTAAGTGGCGCTTTGGTGGGTTCTTGGGGCGAGTGATTTGTGAAGATTCGATTTCGGGTTGACTACAGGGCATCAAAGGGCTGGCTGGGGAGACTGGCTGGCTGGCTGGGGAGGCTGGCTGGTTGGCTGGTTGGCTGGTTGGCTAGCTGGCTGGGGAGGCTGGGGAGGAGGCCACGGCGCACTGCCCGATTGAACAGGGTTGTGGGGGGTTCCTGTCCCAGTCTCAGGGTTTTGTGAGGTCCCCCTCCCCCTTTTTTTTTTACCCCCGGGGAGCTGAAGGGGGACTCACTGGGTGTTGGAGTGTCCTGAATGAGTGTGGGTTTGGTGCAAGTCGGAGCTTCTCGGCAAGTTCTTCAGTGCGTCCGGGTTGGTCAGTGAGTGCACAGAT
>BOPN01000431.1:332500-335000 GCA_017312705.2 Penaeus japonicus | reverse complement strand
ATGTCTTCTCTCTTCTTGCTCTTGCTCGTTCTTGCTCTCGCTCGTTCTTGTTCTTGCTCGTTCTTGTTCTCTCTCTATTTCTCTATCTCGTTATCACTCTCTCTATCGTTATCACTCTCTCTCACTCTCTTTATCGCTCTCTCACTCTCACTCGTTATCGCTCTCTCTCTCTCTCTCTCTCTCTCTCTCTCTATCTATCTATCTATCTCTCTCTCACTCTCTCTCTCCCTCCCTCCCTCCCTCCCTCCCTCCCTCCCTCCCTCTCTCTCTCTATCTTTCTCTCTTTCCCTTTCTCTCTTTCTCTTTCTCTCTCTTTCTCGCTCTCAATACATATCCGTCTTGACATTTGTCGCGTCTGAGTGATTGACTGTCCGTTTACTTCGTTGTCTTTCACTGTTTCAGTACTTATTTCTTCGTTCGTCTGTGTGTGTGTGTGTGTGTGTGTGTGTGTGTGTGTGTGTGTGTGTGTGTGTGTGTGTGTGTGTGTGTGTGTGTGTGTGTGTGTGTGTGTGTGTGTGTGTGTGTGTGTGTGTGTGTGTGTGTGTGTGTGTGTGCGTGTTTGAGCGTGTGTGTGTGTGTTTGAGCGTGTATGAGCGTGTGTGTGTGTGTGTGTGTGTGTTTAAGCGTGTGTGTGTGTGTGTGTGTTTGAGCGTGTATGCGTGTTTAAGCGTGTGTGTGTATGTGTGTGTGTGTTTAAGCGTGTGTGTGTTTGTGTGTAAGTGTTTAAGCGTGTGTGTGTATGTGTGTGTGTGTTTAAGCGTATGTGTGTTTGTGTGTAAGTGTTTAAGCGTGTGTTTGAGCATGTGTGTGTGTGTGTAAGTGTCTGCATACGCCTATGCAAGTAAGGAAAGGAATATGATCAGAATCGATCAACCCTGACACTTCTATCACTGAATACCCGAGTATAGACGCATATTGAAACTTCCCGCGTCCATGAGGCAAAGTGAGTCGCGCAAAGTTTTAACCATAAAAAGGAACGGTGTATATATATATTTTTTTTTCTCTCTCACTTTTCTTTCTTTCTTTCTTTCTCTCTTTTAGGTTAACGATGTCGTGTATGATGAAACGCGATGATTCAGAATGCATTAAGGGAAGAAAGACTTGGTGTTGAGAACTGGTCGTTGAGGTATATTTAGTTTGGGGTTGATTTTTTTTTTCAGTATGCTGGCAAATTTCTTTGTCTTCTTCTTCTTCTTCTTTGGCTTCTTCTTCTTTTTCTTCTAATTCTTCTTCTTCTCTCATTCTCATTCTTCTCATTTTTAGTTTTCTTCTTTCCTTTCTTCTGCTCCTTCTGCTGTTTCACATTCTTTTCCTTTTTTTCGACTCCTTCTTCTTCTTCTTCTTCTTCTTCTTCTTCTTCTTCTTCTCCTTCTTCCTCTTCTTCTTCTTCTTCTTCTTTTTCTTCTTCTTAATCTTCCTCCTCCTCCTCCTACTCCCCCTTCCCCTCCCCCTCCCCCTCCCCACCCTCCTCCCCTCCTCCCCTTCGTCCCCTTCCTCCTCCTCCTCCTCCCCTTCCTCCTCCACCCCTTCCTCCTCCTCCCCTTCCTCCTCCTCTAATCCTCCTCCCCCTCCTCCTACTCCCCCTCCTCATCCATTCCTCCTCCTCTAATCCTCCCCTTCCTCCTCCTCATCCATTCTTCCTCCTCCTCCCCTTCCTCCTCCTCCTCCTCATCCATTCTTCCTCCTCCTCCCCCTCCTCCTCCTCCTCCTCATCCATTCTTCCTCCTCCTCCCCTTCCTCCTCCTCCTCCCCTTCCTCCCCCTCCTCCCCTTCCTCCTCCACTCCTCCCCTCCCCTTCTTCCTCCTCCCCTTCCGCCTCCAATCCTCCCCTTCCTCCTCCTCCTCCCCTTCCTCCTCCCCTTCCTCCTCCACTCCACACTCTCCTTCCTCCCCCTCCCCTTCCTCCTCCACTCCACACTCTCCTTCCTCCCCCTCCCCTTCCTCCCCCTCCCCTTCCTCCTCCACTCCTCATCCTCCTCCACTCCCTCCTCCCCCCCTCCTCCTCCCCCCCTCCTCCTCCTCCCTCCTCCTCCCTCCTCCCCCTCCCCTTCCTCCTCCACCCCTTCCTCCTCCTCCCCTTCCTCCTTCCCCCTCCTCCCCCTCCACCCCTTCCTCCTCCCTCCTCCTCCACTCCTCCTCTCGTTCCGAATCCTTGTTCCAATCCACAGCGTCGATTGGGAATTCCTAGACAGAGCTCGATGCAGAGTCCTTCTTCGACTTGAAGGATCATTGGATCTGTGAAAGGATACATTAAGCTTTGGTGATGGTTGGGTTAAGGGAATGAAGGAAGTACAGCTGTCCGGCGAGCGATGGGAGGTGTGTGTCTCACTCTCCTCCTCTTCTTCTTCTTCTTCTTCTTCCTCTTCCTCTTCCTTACTCTCCTTCTTCTTTCTTCTTCTTTCTTCTTTCTGCTTTTGCGTTTTATGTTTTATTGGTCGTCTCCCTGTTTTTTTTTGTTTTGTTTTTTTTTGTTTTGTTTTTTGGTTACTTTTCTTCTTAT
>BOPN01000431.1:325000-327500 GCA_017312705.2 Penaeus japonicus | reverse complement strand
CAATAAGAAAAAGATTTGTAAAAATCCATGATCCAGAAAAAAACAATGAAAAGAAGAAAGAGACCCAAAGAAATCAAATTAAACATAAAATCGAGAAGAAAAAAAAGTCGACGTGGCAACTCACAGCTGGCGGTTGCCGAGTGCAATCATTTCAGGCAAAAATGGCATCCCTGTGATTAGGAAGTTACGCCCAATAAATTTACTATTAGCAGAGATGTGAGTCAATGGACGTATTGGGGTGGGGTGGGGGTGGGTGGAGGGTGAGGGGTAGCATGAGGCCCAAGGGGGTAGGGGGGACGGGGGGAGGTGGGGAGAGGGGATGGGCAATACGTGTTCGTGGATTTTGTGGGTATTTTCCGTAAGTGTGACCTTATTGTGGGTACAGTGCGGGTATTTCACGTGAAGACGGCTACGCGACGTGGATATTGTGGATATTTTAATGTGATGAAAGAAATGAGGGCGCTGGCAAGGTGGTGGTGAAGACACAACTACTCGCATATTTTCAAAACTTTATACATGTGATACATAAGCAACACGTCTATGTTTCCTGAAAGAGAGAGAGAAAAAAATATATATGTATGTCGTGTATTCGCGGTTGATCAGTCGTTGCGAAAATTGCATATGTGTTTAGGTCATCCACAAACGAAACCTTTTGGGGGTCGTTTGTCTCGTCTTTTCTTCGTCCTCCCCCTCACCCTCGACCTCCCCCCCTCGACCTCCCCCCATCCCTCACCCCCATCCTCACCCCCATCCCTCACCCCATCCCTCACCCCCATCCCTCACCCCTTCCCCCCATCCCTTCCCCCATCCTTCACCCCATCCCTCACCCTTCCCCCATCACTCACCCTCACCCTCGACCTCCCCCCCACCCCTCACACCCCTCCTCGACCTCCCCCCCACCCCTCCACGTATCATTATTTCCATGAGCCAAGGCTTGAATTTATCGGTGAGAAGTGACCATCGGAAGAGGTATTTGTGTTCAAGATGTTATGAGGAAGGAGGGTGAGGAGCTTATGAGGAAAGTCATGTTGTGAGGAGCGATATGTTATGAGTTGGGGGGCGTCATGAGGAGAGAGAGGGAGAGAGGGAGGGAGGGAGGGAGAGAGGGAGAGAGGGAGGGAGGGAGGGAGAGAGAGGGAGGGAGGGAGGGAGGGAGGGAGGGAGGGAGAGAGAGAGAGAGAGAGAGAAAGAGAGAGGGGGGAGGGAGGGAGAGCTATGAGGAGCTAGATGTTGTGGGGAAGGTAGCGTCATGAGGTGGGAGGAGTCATGAGGAGAGAAAGAGTTATGAGGAGCGATCATTTAGTCGTATTAAAGTTTAATATTTTTTTGTCATTATGATTTATAGTTTTTGTTTTAATTCTTATTAACAATGTTATTTCTTGCTGCTGATGAGGATGTTATCATTAGTGTTTTCTTATTATCATTATTGTCACTATTGAAAGCGAGAGAGAGAGAGAGAGAGAGAGAGAGAGAGAGAGAGAGAGAGAGAGAGAGAGAGAGAGAGAGAGAGAGAGAGAGAGAGAGAGAGAGAGGGAGAGAGGGAGGGAGGGAGAGAGAGAGGGAAAGTTATGAGGAGCTAGATGTTATGGGGAAGGGAGCGTCATGAGGTGGGAGGAGTCATGAGGAGAGAAAGAATTATGAGGAGCGATCATTTAGTCATATTAAAGTTTTATGATTTATAGATTTTGTTTTAATTATTATTGATAATGTTATTTCTTGCTGCTGATGAGGATGTTATCATTAGTGTTTTCTTATTATCATTATTGTCACTATTGCTGTTATTTGTGCTGTTGATATTATTAATCATGATAATTGTTTATATTGTGCGGATCATCGTAAGCATCGATACTAAGAGAGAGAGAGAGAGAGAGAGAGAGAGAGAGGTGGGAGGGTGGAGACAGAAAGACAGAGAGAGAGAGATAAAGAGAAAGAGAGAGAGAAAAAAAACGAAAGAGAAACAGAATCAGAAAGATATAGACAAAGAGAAAGAGAAGAAGAAGAGAGAGCGAGAGAGAGAGAGAGAGAAAGAGACAGAGACAGAGACAGAGAGAGAGACAAAGACAGAGACAGAGACAGAGAGACAGAGAGAGCGAGCGAGAGTCAGAGAGCAAGAAGAAGAAAAAGGAGCCATGTACCCAACTGCTCCTCCGAGACTCCGTCGACATTTTAAAAGGACGAACCTCTTCAATTACACTTTTAAGTTCTCTCCTTACGACTTGTGTCTTCAACGACTTTTCCTACGAGTCGTCGCGGTCGTCTTGAGGCATCAGCGTTCGTAGACGATCTGATTCGTGCTCTTAAAACGAGGCGATTCGATTCCGTTGTGACGTCATTCTCGGCGCGTCGTGGTGTGTAGTGAGTGACTGTCTTTTGTTTTTGTTTTTTTCGTGATTTTTTTTTGTGTGTGGTTCGATTAGAGTTATTTTATTGTGTGTTATTCCGTCTGTGCTTTCGTTTTGAAGAGTGTGTTTGTTTGTTTGTTTGTTTGGTGTTTTCGTGT
>BOPN01000431.1:310000-312500 GCA_017312705.2 Penaeus japonicus | reverse complement strand
TTAGGTGATGACACGACACTGAGGAAAAAGAGAGAAAGAGGGAGAGAGAGAGGGAGAGAGAGAGAGAGAGAGAGAGAGAGAGAGAGAGAGAGAGAGAGAGAGAGAGAGAGAGAGAGAGAGAGAGAGAGAGAGAGAGAGAGAGAGAGAGAGAGAGAGAGAGAGAGAGAGAGAGAGAGAGAGAGAGAGAGAGAGAGAGAGAGAGAGAGAGAGAAAAGAGAAAGAGAGAGAGAAAGAGAGAGAGAGAGAGAGAGAGAGAGAGAGAGAGAGAGAAAGAGAAAGAGAAAGAGAAAGAGAGAGAGAGAGAGAGAGAGAGAAGACACTGGAAAAAAAGAAGAGAGAAAGAGAGAGGGAGAGAGAGAGAGAGAGAGAGAGAGAGAGAGAGAGAGAGAGAGAGAGAGAGAGAGAAAGAGAAAGAGAGAGACTGAGAGAGAGAGAAAGACACTGGAAAAAAAAGAAGAGAGAAAGAGAGAGCGAGAGAGAGAGAGAGAGAGATGACATGAGATGAAGAGTGATGAAAAGGGCGACAGAAGTGATGATAAAATAAAACTCTTCGGCGTTTATGTAACGAAAGGTGATGAAAGCATTGATGACAGGAAGGGTGGGGGTAGGGGAGTGGGTGTGGATGGAGGGGGGGGGGGTTAGGCGGTAATGTTACGTAGATAATGATTAACATAATTATAAAGTGGATTGACGTAGCATGAAGATAAGACAGAGATGGTACGGGGAGCCTGGTCTCATCTTTCTGTTATTTTTTATTAATATCATTGATATAGTTTTTAGGATCAGTGATGTTGCTGATGAAATTATTTATTTTTGATCATATCATTATTGTTTTATCATTGTTGTTATTATTATTATTAGTAGTAGTAGTAATATTGTTAATATTTTGATATCACTGGTTATCATTATTGTTGTTATTGCTGATATGTAATTGTTTTTCATTAATAGCATCATGATTGTTATTGATATTATCAATTCCATTGTTATTACTGTTGTTGTTATTGTTATTGTTGTTGTTGTTGTTATTGTTGTTATTCTTTTATTATTCCAACCATCTATATCCTGATCTGTAAATACTCAACTATTTCTGGAATCGCCTTGTTTAACCTAGATTTCCTTTCTTTCGCAGGTATGTGAATAACAAAATGGGAGCTCCGTTACAATAGATTTCTCAAGGTAAATTCTTCAAGGTAAACTCGACATGAATAGTTAACTCCGTCACCTCCCTGTAAACAAGTCTCAAGGCGAACTCACGCCTTTGCACGTGTTTGTGTGTTTGTGTGTGTGTTTGTTTGTTTGTGTGTGTGTTTGTGTGTGTGTATATATGTGTATGTATATATATGTGTATATATATGTGTGTGTGTATATATGTGTATGTATATATATGTGTGTATATATGTGTGTGTATATATGTGTGTATGTATATATATGTGTGTATATATGTGTGTGTATATATGTGTGTGTATATATGTGTGTGTATATATGTGTGTGTATATATGTGTGTATATATGTGTGTGTATATATGTGTGTGTATATATGTGTGTGTATATATGTGTGTGTATATATGTGTGTGTATATATGTGTGTGTATATATGTGTGTGTATATATGTGTGTGTATATATGTGTGTGTATATATATGTGTGTGTATATATGTGTGTGTATATATGTGTATGTATATATATGTGTGTATATATGTGTGTGTGTATATCTGTGTGTATATATATATATATGTATATATATATATATATATATATATATATATATATATATATATATATATATATATATATATATATGTATATATATATTTATATGTATAAAAATGATATGTAGTCCCACACCTAAGCTTTACGGGAATGCATAATTCCCACATGTCCACATTTTACATTCTCACGCCCGTTTCCTATATTCTCACGCCCATTCCTTATATTTTCACGCCTATATGCTGTTTTCTCACGCCTATATCATGGCCATTTCTTTTTCTTAAGCATACATCATATATCTCCACGCCTGTCTCATATTCCCACGCCCATTCACGGTCTTCCGACGCCCGCATCTCATATGCTCGCAGGCCTTTATTTTGCATTCTTAATTTTAAACGTGTTTTTTTATTTTTTCCTCAACGCCCACAATTTATATTCTCACGCCCACATTTCATATATAGCCCATATATTACATTCTCCCTCTCATACCGTATCTTTCCACGCCCATATCGTATGTTTCCCCTTTTTTCCCACGCCCATATCTCCTATTTGCATTTTTTCTATATCCCACGCCCACGGTTTATATTCCTATACCTACATCTCATTTCCCCCGAGTCTCTGTCATAGATTTCATTACGTATATATATATTTTTTTTATATTCACACCTATTTCCATACTCTGATCTTTCACATAATCACATTTTCCCCACGCCCACACACTTATTTTCATACGTTTACACTTATTTTCATACTCTTGTCTTGTTTTCCCCACGCCCACACACTTATTTTCATACGTT
>BOPN01000431.1:297500-302500 GCA_017312705.2 Penaeus japonicus | reverse complement strand
CTCTCTTTGTCTCATCTATCTATCTATTTTGTCTATCTTTCTATCTATCTATCTCTTTCTCTCTATCTATCTTTCTTTCTCTTTCTTTCTCTCTCTCTTTCTCTCTCTCTCTCTCTCTCTCTCTCTCTCTCTCTCTCTCTCTCTCTCTCTCTCTCTCTCTCTCTCCACCTCCACCTCCACCTCCACCTCCACCTCCACCTCCACCTCCACCTCCACCTCCACCTTGACCCATACCTCTACCTCCTCTACCTCCCCCTCTTCCTCCTCCTCCTCCTCCTCCTCCTCCTCTTCGAGGGCTGCAGAAGGAGAGGAGTGATGATGACTGTAATTAGGATCATATTTAAGACCGCCAAGCCCCCCCCCCCCCCCCGCCCTCTTCCTCTCCAAAAAAGGTGTTTAACGAGAGACGACAGTGCCAGTGGGCGGGCCCTTTCGTTCTTTTAATCTCATTAATAGTGCTATCATCAAATGCCTTTTTTATGTATATCGTATGATGAGAATGTTTGTTTTTAGGTGACTGAAACATCCATACTCTGGCTCTCTTGCTCTCTGGCTCTCCGGCACTCTGTCTCTCTGTCTCTTGTTCTGTGGCTCTCTTCCTTTCTGTCTCTCTATCTCTCTTGTTCTGTGGCTCTCTTCCTCTCTGGCTCTCTGTCTGTCTCTTGTTCTGTGGCTTTCTTCGTCTATGGCTCTCCGGCTCTCTTGTTCTGTGGCCCTCTTCAACTCTGGCTCTCTAGCTCTCTGTCCGGTCTCTGTGGCTCTTTTCCTCTCCGGCTTTCTGCCTGTCTCTTGCTCTGTGGCTCTCTTACTCTCTGGCTCTCTAGCTCTCTGTCCGGTCTCTGTGGCATGAGATTGTGACCAGCGTGGTGCCGTTCCGAGTGTGTTTCGGCGCGGCATTACGTACAGCAGTTTAATAGAGACGTCTCCAGGCTGTGACGTGATAAACAGCACTCAACGTGAAGGGAAATTGTCAATAAATTTATATTACGTATGTGTGTAGGCACTTCGAACCCCAGTCGCGTGGAGGAAGTGCGTTTGTCCATCATTTATCTGGGTCACGAGACACACACACACGCACACACGCACACGCACACATACACACACACACACACACACACACACACACACACACACACACACACACACACACACACACACACACACACACACACACACACACACACACACACACATAGCCTGGCCGGTTTTCACTCGGGGTAAAGAGGACGTGTTTCTTAGTACATCAAGGAATCAATCAGCTGTTTGGTTGGGGATTATTGGTGTTGCTGTTCTGGTGCTCTCTGTGGTGATATTGCTAGGAATGCAACAGACGGACGCACATGTACGCACACACGCAACGCACTCGCACACGCGCACGCACATGCAAACACATACACACACACACACACGCAAAGAAACAAGCAAACAGACAAACCAAATAAAGTAGTAGCTATATAATGTCATTTATAGAATCCAAATTTATTATAAAATTTATATCAATATAAAATATCAACATTTAAACAACAGCAAAAACAACAAACACGTTAGCGTCGACTAGTACTACTAACAGAGATGACAGCAAACAACAAAATCCCGCACAGTAACAAAGACAGCAACTGCAGCACAAGTAGTTACTTCTGCTCCTCTTACCCTTGCTCCTCCTCCTCCTCCTCCTCCTCCTCCTCCTCCTCCTCCTCCTCCTCCTCTTCCTCCTCCTCCTCCTCCAGCTCTTCCTCCTCCTTCTCCCTTGCATTTTCCCTCTTCATCATCATCTCCTCCACACATCACCAGACTCAAAACAGTAGTCAATAAAGATAGCAACAGTAACAACAGCAATAAAAAACAGCAACAGTAGCAATAACAACAACAACAAAAACACATACAGAACAGAATAACCATACACCATGAGAGACAAACAGTAACCAAGTGATTCATATGTTTGATCACCGCCAAGTGCCTGTCGCCTCATGTTTGGTTCGTGCGTCATGTGGCTGTTCCGCATGAACGCATACCTTTGTTTTTTTTCTTCTTTCTTTCAGATTAAGTGGCTGATCAACACGAGACATTATAGTAATGATGATTGTTGATAAGGGTCACGAGGGGCAAAATGGTGATGATAACAGTGCTATATAGGATGCTAATAAGATCAATGATGATGATGCATAACTTTTATGATTATGATGATTATTATGATAATGGTAATAGTGATAATAAGGATGATAACGAAAATAATGATGATGGTGATAATAATATGGATGATAATGATAATAGTGATAATAATAATAATAATGATGCTAATAATAATAACAAAAACAAACAATAACAGTAACAATAAGAACAATAATAATAACTTGTACCGATAACGCTCTATCTTTACAGCCCTAATACAAGCTGAATTTTATTAGCACATATTTTAGAATAGACAAATGATCTACAAATGCATAAAAAAACACTAAGAAACAGGCCAAGTGACCATGAAAGAGGGCAAAGTGGTCGATCTGACAAAAGAAAATATATTTTTGTGGCATTTTTACACCTCTCATAATGTCACCAAAATGTAGTTGTTGTTTTTTTATATTGATTCCGACTTGTAAATAATTCTGATGTATTCATAAGGATTATACATACGTGTGTGTGTGTGTGTGTGTGTGTATGTGTGTGTGTATGTGCGTGTGCGTGTGCGTGTGTGTGTGTGTGTGTGTACGCATGTGTATTATATTTATTTAGTTATTAATTTACCTCCATGAATAACTTTCCTCAGCATATTCAATTAGAAACCATCACGGGAGTTCATTCTATCCCCCGAGAGTGTTTTGAAACAACAAATGAAAACTGGATATTTCTTCCTGTTTTGGGAACTAGATATGTTTGATGTTTCAAGCAATGGAAATCGGCGTTATTGGCTTGGAAAACTGGTCAGACAGTTTTGTTTTTGTTTCTGTTGATGTCTGCTGCTGCTGCTGTCGTAATTCTTTTTTTGTTATCGTTATCCGTTAACGAGAAGAGGATGATGGTTATTATAAATATTATTAGAGTGATTATGGATCTGTGTGGAGAAGATCGTTGTTTTGTTTTGTTGTGATTACTAGCATTGCCGTTGTTTGCCAACCGATAATGGTGTCCCTGGTAATGTTACTCTTGATGGCGTTGGTTCACTTACATAATCTAATACTGTTCTAGAAACCACTTTTTTCGAATGGTTCTCTCCCTCGGTTCCTTCTTCTTCTCTGCATTCTCCAGAGTCTCCCTCTCCTTCTTCGCTTTCTTCTTTCCCTCTGTTTGTCCTTCTTCTTCTCTTCTTTCTATGCTTCGCTCCTTCTCCTTCGCCTTCTTCTTCTTTTTCGCCTTCCCATTCTCCTTCTCTTGTACTTTTCCTTTTTCTTCTTCTTCTTCTCTTTCCAATTGTAATTATTCTCCTCTTTCTCCTTTCCCTACCAATTTCAATTCCAGTTCCTCTTCCCCTACCCCTTCCCCTACCCCTTCCCCTACCCCTACCCCTTCTCCTTCCCCTACCCCTACCCCTACCCCTTCCCCTTCCCCTTCCCCTACCCCTTTCCCTACCCCTACCCCTACCCCTACCCCTACCCCTATCCCTTTCCCTTTCCCTTTCCCTTCTCCTTCCCCTACCCCTACCCCTTCCCCTTCCCCTTGTCCCTTTCCTTCCCCTCATTCTTCTGTCGACAATGCTGTCTATGAGAAGAGACCGCGAAATAATTTGAACCCCCCCCCCCCCCCCCCCCGGTTTCCTCTTCCCTTCTCTCTCTTCCTATCCTTGTTTTCCTCTTATTTCCCCCCATTCATACGCGCCCTACAGATAAACAGATAGATAAATAGATAGATAGATATGAGTAGGTATAGATATAATAAGACGTCATAAATTAGAATGAGATATTTGATAAGAAAGATGTTTATGACTTCTGGACGTCATAGCTCATTCTTTATGAGATAGATAGGAATGTGTACGCGAGAGAGGGAGGGGAGGGGGGAGGGGGAGGAGGGGGAAGGAGAGGGGTAGAAGGAAAGGGAGAGGCAGAGGGAGGGGAGGGGGAAGAGGGAGGAGGGGAGGAGGGAAGGGGGAGTTGGAAAGGGAAAGGCAGAGGGTGAGAAAGAGAGGAAGGGGGAGGGGGAGGAAGGGGGGAAGGAGGGAGGAGGGGGAAGAGAGACAGGAAAGGAAGGAGGAGTGAGAGAGGGAAGGAAAGGGAGAGGCAGAGGGTGAGAAAGAGAGGAAGGGGAGAGGGAGTCACAGTGACAGTGACAGACAGAAAGACAGAGAGTGAGTGTGTGTGTGTGTGTGTGTGTGTGTGTGTGTGTGTGTGTGTGTGCGCGCGCGCGTACGTATGTACGTTCAACCGAATGAAGAGAATGAATGAAGAAAGAACACATAATACAAAAACAAAGACTAAAGGGGGGACGTCACCCAACCTCGACCCACCAAAGTCGCCTCTGGTGTCACATTAGAGAGACCTGGTATAAAACATTGTGTCGGGACGCGCTAAGTATATCATTTCTGCTTTATGACTGCTCTAGTTGTTGTATTCGAAAGAGGGAAGGAGAGAGAGAGAGAGGGAGAGGGAGGGAGGGAGGGAGGGAGGGAGGGAGAGAGAGAGAGAGAGGGAGAGAGAGAGAGAGAGAGAGAGAGAGAGAGAGAGAGAGGGAGAGAGAGGGAGAGAGAGAGAGAGAGAAAGAGAGAGAGAGAGAGAGAAACAGAGAGAGACTCTGTTTTGTTTTTGGGGTGATAGAATGCGTAGTGCCACGGCGTAACAATGGCTACAATTCTTTTAAGGCCCTGTCGTGTATCTGATGTCCCCACCTTATCAGGCTGATGACATGAGTGTGCATCTTCTCTGTAATTGTCACTTGATCCCGCCATTTGTAAAACCTACACCGGAAACCTGCACTTGACAGTTCGCAGGGGTTGGAGCTGTCTCTCTATTTAATACTCTTTATGACAAGTGAATACAGCGCGCGCTTGTATAATGTATCGCCAAACACTGTAATAA
>BOPN01000431.1:270000-272500 GCA_017312705.2 Penaeus japonicus | reverse complement strand
TCCAGGTTGGTGTGATCGTGTCGGCCAGGCCTCTTCTGGCTGTCTTTGAGGGGCGGGGCGACAGTAAGGGAAGGTACGGTACAGAGCATTATTCTGACATCTATATATGTGTGTGTGTGTGTGTGTGTGTGTGTGTGTGTGTGTGTGTGTGTGTGTGTGTGTGTGTGTGTGTTTGGTGTGTGTTTGGTGTGTGTGTGTATATAATATATATATATATATATATATATATATATATATATATATATATATATATATATATATATATGAATGTATAATGATATAAAACACACACACATATATACTGTAGATAGATAGATAGATGGATATATAGATATACATATATATGTATATCTATATACATTATATATGCACACATTATATATATATATATATATATATATATATATATATATATATATATATATATATATATATATATATATGTGTAATATGTTTGTATGTATGTATATATTTGTGTGTACGTGTATGCATATGTATATAAATATATACACATATATATGTGTATGTGTAGTTGTGGGTATGTGCATTATATATATATATATATATATATATATATATATATATATATATATATATATATATATATATATATATATATATGCAGACATACGTACGAGTTCGTATTCCTACATCCATACAACCCCGCCCATCCATCGCCGCGACCTTTCCATCCCCGGCGAAGGTCCGAGCGGCAGGCCGAGGGCGGCGGCGGGCGTCCGGACACACACAACGCCGCGTTTCCAGGAATATTCGTCTGTGTTCCTTCAAGCACTAGTGGGTCGTTCGTATCCGGTGCTTATGATAAACCAACCAGCTTTCATATATTAAGTCCAAATACCAAAAAAAAAGGGAATAAAGAAAGAAAGGAAGAAGAGAAAGAAAAAAATAAAGAAAAAGATACAACTCCGGCGAACCGAGGGGGAGGCTGGAAAAGGCAGGTATTACGAGAAGCTACAATTATGCTTCATATTGGCTCTTTTAATGACTTGCTCTCGCCGCCCATTTAATTGACGAGCCTCGCGCACACTCGAGAAGAAAGAAAAAAAGGACATGTAGGAATCACGTTTATCTCAAAACCCCGGATGATGATCGCAGACATTAGACTCGAAATTTTGTTTTTGGTTTTTGAGATATGGACCAGAAGGTATGGATGGGAATTATTCCGATGAAGAGGAAATAGCGAAAAGGCTAAGATACATTATATCGCATTGTGGGAATTATTCCTTCGCTTTTCTTTCCCTTCTAGAAAACGAGAAACGGGTTTTAATTTATTCGGGTGGTAGCCATGGCGTACTGTGGCCCCCGTTTACAGTGACCTCGACATAGTCTATCTATCGATAAAACACATTCAGCCACGGTGGAAATAATCGGGATTGTGGTTATTATAGACAGATGTGTGATGATAACGATATATTGCACAGTCATTGCGATCTATGAAAGCCTCTGATAATTAAATCGAAATATACTACCCAGAGAAATATTATACGGAGCACAAATCAACAAACTTGGCTATTGTATTAGTTGCATTCTCATAATGTATGGACTCCGCACGTAAAAAGAATTAGCCTCACAAACACAGTGCATGAACCTTGGTAATGTAATGGATCGACTAACCTAATATGATGCATTATCTTTGCACATGCAACGTATTCGTGGGTTAGAGTGGTATATATATATATTTTTTTTTTCGACGCTTACATGTAGGATGAAAAATACGATCATCTTCTCGCTAATGTCTTATTCATATTATTACTTTCTTGGATTTGTTATTGTGCGGTCATGAGTTATGGTGACTTCTCCTCCCCCTACCCCCCCCTCCTACGCCCTACCCCCTAAAGCGTTACTTCATAAATCCTAAGTGTTCGTGTGTGTTTATGCATGTATGCGCGCGCGTGTGTATGTGTGAGTGTAAAAATTTCATGTAAGTCTCGCCGACGCTCAACGCCTTACTACCGCGGGCGCGTTACTGCGGCCATCGGAACGTTCGCCAGTTCCATAGAGCCGGAGTAATTAAAACAGACCGACCACTTATTCATGATGCTCCGGGAGCTAAAAAAAAAAAAAAAAAAAAAAAAGAATTTGAAAAACGGAGCAGAGAAACCTGAAATTTTACTCGACCGCCCACCCAAACACACTCAAAGGCGAGGGGGAAATAAATCGGACAGACTAATATGATAGTAGTTGACTAACAGAACAGACACGTGCATAGTAATAAAATACGTCCGTTATTCGGTAACTTGCTTGTCATTTTGCCGAGCTGTGTACCCTCCGCCACTCCAAGACACCGGGCTAACGAAGTTTACACTCCCTTACCTAACACAACTAACCCCGACACATACAAACTATAATTAACTTACGCCGCTTAACAAACCAGGGTTGATCATTTAACTCGTTCACACCGCTAAAAGAAAAAAGAGTCACTTGTCTAGCAGGATGAATTCAAGATCCTAGAAGATGGGTCATTGTGGTATGTGCACAG
>BOPN01000431.1:242500-245000 GCA_017312705.2 Penaeus japonicus | reverse complement strand
TTGAAACTGTTATTATCATTATCATTGCCATTCATTTTATTCTTATAATCATAATTATTATTGCTATGGTTATAATCATTAATATCACTGATATTATCATTATAAAGATTATCATTATTATAACTATTATTATTGTTTTTTGTTGCTATCGCTATTATTATTAATATTACTAGAATTAGAATGATTGTCATTACTTATATTGCTATTATCATTATTATCATCATCATTATCGTTACTAGTAGTAGTAGTATAGCAAAACATCACCAATAGTAACAACAACAAAAACAACAATTGATAGTAGTCACAATAGTAATAATAATAATAATAACAAAATAAAAATGATTATTATTATTATCATCGTTATCATTACTATAACAAAAATCAGCAATAATAATAACAGCAACAAGAACAGAAATTAATAATAGTAACAGTAATAATGATAATAATGAAAACAATGATAATGATAATGGTGATTATATCAATAATAATATAATAGCAATGATCGTAATAACAACAACAATAAGAACAATAGCAATAACAGTAATAATAATAATAATAGTAATGATAATAATGCTAATAATGATATCAATGATAATAATGCTAATAATAATGATAATAATGATAATGATACTACTACTAATAATAATACTGATAATGATGATGATATAATAGTAATGATAATAAGGATGATAATAATAATAATAATATTATTATTATTATTATTAACAATAATAATAATGATAATAATAATAATAATGATATTAACAACAATAATAGTGATAATAATAATAATTGTAATATTATAAATAGTAATAGTAAGAATAATGATAATGATAACGATGATACTGATTTTGAAGGTGATGATAATATTACTATTAATAATAATAATAATGATGATGATAACGGTAACATGATAATAATAATATTGATAATGATGAGAATAATGATTACATTAATAATAATAGTAATAATTATGATACTACTACTAATAATAATAATAATATTAATAATATTAATAATAATAATAATGAAAATAACAATATGGAAAAAATATATATCAATAGATACTAGATAATGATGACAATCATAATCACATTCATTCCTTTAACACAGATCTAAACCAGGTAGCTAAATATATTCAACAAAACCGAAAATAATGATTCGTGTTAATTTGGACCCGTGGCGCTGGAAGCCAAACTCCAAACGCGTTTTCACTTCACGTCAGATACAGCAAGAGCTACGTAACAGCGGGTAGATTTTCGTTTGATTTTGATGGTCGTAAGAAAAATTGCATTCATTAGATGTTTATTGAAGTCGCCCGGGAAAGTACAGTAGATGATTATTTATGTTGTCATTAGTTTTTAGTCTTGTTATTGTTTATCATCGTCTTCATGGATCTTGTGGAATTTAGCGGTGGATGGTTCATGTATTTATTTGTTTATTTCCCTATGTCTGTCTGTCTGATGGTTCATGTATTTTGGTTCATTTCCCTATGTCTGTCTGTCTGTCTGTTATAAACGGCTATGCATCGATAATTTTAAGTTTTTTCTTTTTTTCTTTTTTTTTAGTTAACAGCTCTATTTGTATATTCCATTTTATTCGTATTATTATTGTAATTTGCACCTCGGTAATATTATGATCTTGTTTTTCCCTTTTTTATTATCATTATTATTATTGTTTTTTTTATGTAACCCTTGATCTGGACCTGCCTCCGCGCCTTGTAAAAATAATTGTAAATAATTGTGCGGTAGTTGCCATCACTATTATTATTATGATGATCGTCAGTACCATTAGTATTTTATTTTCCTATTACTTTATTTATGCCATGTCAGTACAGGTAACGCCGGTCTCACGATTAAGAAATCTAAAGAAAAAAAAAAGGAAAAAAAAAAAAAAAAAAATGCGGTGGCCCGGTCGGTGTGGCTACTAGGGAATGCTGTTTTTCTTTCTTTCTTTTTTCTTTCTTTCTTTCACTCTCTCACTCTCCTTCTCCTTCTTCTCTTTCGCTTTTATCTTTACCACCTACGCAGCCATTTTAAACTTGGTCAGAACCAGAAGTGGAAAACATTTAGTCCGTTTTTTTTTCTCTCTCTTTTTTCTTCTTCTTCTTTCATTCTTTCTTTCTAATCCGATTTCAAAGTCAAGTTTTACTTCGACAATCGAGTTTTTTGTTTATATTCATTAGGCAAGAGTAACATCCACACCATCTCTGAGTTCTATCACGAACCTTTTCCGTTTCATAAGACCGAAACGAAGCTGCGATCGGTATGAGCGAAGTTGCGATCGGTGTCCCATATACCGTATAGTAAAAGGAAGAAGAGATCGGCACCGTTGCGTTGCGTTGCGTTGCCCGCCGCTCTGGTATTGGAAACGGTTCGTATCTTTGTTCCATTGAGAGAAAACATTTACCGGAATGAACGAACGATAGATAGATAGTAGCGTGAAAGCTTGAGAAGTACTTTGGGGGTAGATTTAATTCTCTTGTGAGGGATATTAATAT
>BOPN01000431.1:215000-232500 GCA_017312705.2 Penaeus japonicus | reverse complement strand
GATCAATATGCCTGTACACTATATATTTATTTAAAAATTACCATATTCGAGGTTTTACTACATCTATAATAACCGTTAAAACAAAATCAAAAATAAACAAATAAATAAATAGATAAAAGAGCCTACGATATATCTATTTTCACTTCTAATTTTCTTACTCTGGCGTGGGACCATGTGTATTTTATCTCGCATTCGAAATTACCTCATATTTTAACGTCCAGGTATATTTTTTTCTTCTTTTTTTAGTATATATATGTAGCGGGAGGGGGAGGGGGAAGGGGGGTAGCTTCGAATCATTGCTATTTTTCAATACACGCATAAAGGACAACTTGGGAGAATTAAATTTAGCGGCAAGGATTTCAGTTACGCAACTGTTTTCGTTTTACGCGTAGTGACTTCTATATAATATTATTTTTTTCCCACCCTGCCCATTCCTGTCGGGGCAATTTCAAATTATATAATCATACTCGACTGCTAAGCCTGCACATTTCTTTCTTTTCCCCTCTCACGAATACCTCAAAATTAGCGCATCCAAGATTTTTCCGTCGTATTTATAATTGTGAAACATCAGAGTCACATGATGCCTTCTTTTCCCTGTCTTCGTGTAAATGTTGCCGGTGGTTTTATCAATGAATATGTCGCTGTTTTGGTCACTTCTATCAGCTGCTTTTTACTTGTTATTCATTATCATTTCAATTATTATTGTTATCATTGCGTTATTGTTTTTTTTTACTTTGATTGTATTGGTAATGGTTGTTTAATTATAAATATCAGTATAAATGTAATATAGATATCAATAATTACTACAATTTTCTTTAGTATCAATAGTGTTATTATTATTATTATTATTATTATTATTATAATCATCGTTATCAGTAATATTATTATTAGTAGTACTATTTTTATTAACATGAACAATATTAACTACTATAGTAATAAAGCAATCATGATATTTATATTGCTTATTGTCATTTGCAATTATTTTATGTATTTTAAAAATTATTTCTATCATAATCACTGTTTTTCCTGATGTTACTGTTAATTTTATTATCATTATCATTTTACTATTATTAATAACCATAAACATTTTAATAACAACAATGTTGTTATCAATATTAGCTGAAGGAATTACAATGATGATGATAACGATGATGATGATGATCAAGTAATAATTGAACGAAAGTAATGGTAAATTAATGATTGTCCTTTATATCACAACGGAAATAATTAAAATTGTTTATGCAGATTCATTTCAAATTAGAATTTTACTTCACTTAACAATTTCTATGTAATGCCAGCAGAAATATTAGTGACCATTGATAATAAAGAATTCTCGTCATGATTACAAAGCCCCATCTGCTATTTATGTAATGTAATTGTTGAGCCCAAAATTGGTTTTATTTTGTTAAAAAAAAAAGAAATTGCGTATCACATCTCGACGTATTCGAAGGTATATTATGCGAACATTACACATCCGTTTTGTTTAAACGTTCGCTAGAGAAAGAAGAAAAAAAATATATATATATATATCCCAATCATAAACATAAATTATCTGGGGAATATCGTCCTCTGCCAATAATTATTCCCATCAGCCGTCGTTTGACTGCAAGAACACAGGCAGAAAATGATCGATCTAACAGACGATAATTCCGAACACTATTAGAATATCACGGGCGGACACGGGGGGGGGGGAGAAGGGATCTTCGTACATCTGGCACGTCGTCGCGGGCGAGGGGGAGGGGGGGGGGAGGGTGATAGTCGTACATCTGGCAACGGCGGACACGAGTAGGGGGCGCCATCTACTTTAGGCGGAGTTGCTGAACGCCGCCTTTCTCTTCTTTTATTTTCTCTCGTTTAAATCAGCCTGGTGCCATTTTCACACACCCACTCCTGGCTTGGCTTTGTAGGGATGCAAATAGATGTTTCACGGCCGGGGAGCTATCGTTTGCTCTAAGCCACTCGTAATGCGAGTGATCTATTTGAATTATAACTGGCAACTGCGACCGATAGCATGACACTGGCAGGCCGTTTCTATCAACATCATCTAGAATTTACCATTATCCTCACAAAGCTCTCTTTCCATCCTCAATTTTCCACATTCCTCACTTTCAGAAACCTTCCACGATTACATAAGCAACACTCTTCGGACACCTAGGCTTCACAAATCGTGGTTACGAAGGGAAAAAATTGGCGTTTCCCTTCGCCACTCTGCCCGCCACCATGACAACAGAAACGCTTGGAATCGAACGAACTGCAGACGAAGGAGGCGTCCGTGACCAGTGGCGCGGCGCGGGCTTCGGTTTCGGGGAAAGGGTGGTCGCGGGCTTTACTTCGGTCTCGGGCGTTGGTGGGCGTTTGGGCGATGTCGAGTTTGCTTTGCTTTTGCGGGGGGTGGCGAGAGAGAAAGTTGTTGGGCGTTTGTATGTATCGGGAATGTGGAGTTTTTTTGCGGCAGCCGTGTGGCTCTTCTGGATTTCGTACTCGTGTAAAATGGACAAAGACGGCTGTTGCCGACCTCTGTTTAACTAATTAATTTTGAATATCACTTTGGTCGTGTCTGAAAACTATCTTTCTCTTCTGAATTGATTTAGAAAAGGACAACGGTCATATGTCGGGAGGCCAAGTCTAGAATTTGTAATCTACGGGATAATATTTTAATACTGTTTAATATGGCAAAACGCGTCAGCCTATCAGGTCCCTTGACATAGACAGGTGGTAAATGAGAGAGAGAGAGAGAGAGAGAGAGAGAGAGAGAGAGAGAGAGAGAGAGAGAGAGAATATTTTTCTTCTTAAGTAAGGGAGGCCAAAAATTACACATGTAACCCCCCTAGTTGAAGCAGCCCATTTTTCTCCTTTCATCTCAAGAAAAAAAAAAATATTCAGTCAACATTTTCTCATGTGTCACCACGATGTTAGACGACAGCCGTATCCTGTTAGCCCCCGCGGCCATCCTCTGTTACTGATAAAAGCAGGGTGTATGCTGGGGACTTTCGGGGGGAGTGGGGGGGGGGGTAGCTGCTCCACGTGCTTGGGGTGTGTAGGGGACAGTACGCAATTATTATGGATTATATAAAAATAGGATTTTTGTTCTCTCTCTCTCTCTTTCTCTCTCTCTCTCTCTCTCTCTCTCTCTCTCTCTCTCTCTCTCTCTCTCTCTCTCTGTATATATATATATATATATATATATATATATATACATATACACATATATCCATATATTTATATATACAAATGATAAATATATAACTCTCTCTCTCTCTCTCTCTCTCTCTCACTCTCTCTCTCTCTCTCTCTCTCTATATATATATATATATATACATATATATATATTTATATATATGTATATGTATATATATATATATATATATACAAATGATAGATATATGTGTATATATACATATGACTATAAATATGAATATATATATATATATTTATTTATATTTACACATATATAAATATGTGTATGTATATATATACATATATATATACATATATATATATATATATATACATATACATATATATATATATATACATATATATATATATATATATATATATATATATATATATATATATATATATATATATATATATATATATATATATATATATATATATATATAACTGTAACTGCCATGTCGGTTTTATTTCATCATTAATCATTAACGTCCTCTGGTAAACAGTCTTCTTTCTAGTTGTCGAGCGTTCCTAGAGATACACGCATAGACAGAGAGCGAGAGCGAGAGAGGGGGCGAGTTGCTCCGCCCGAGTTTTGAATTGAATTGGAAACCTCGTAATAAATTCACAGGGCCATGTATGACTGCGAAATGCACTCGTTAATCACGTGCAGGGGTTGCGGCAGGGCCCTAGTCCCTCCCTCCTGATCTCCCTCTTTCTGATACATCCTCCCTTTCCCTCCCTCCCACCCTCTTTCTTTCTCCCTCCCTCCCTCTCTCTTTCTTTCTTTCTTTCCCTCTCCCTTTCTCTCTCTCTCCCTCTCCCTCTCTCTCCCTCTCCCTCTCCCTCTCCCTCTCCCTCTCCCTCTCCCTCTCCCTCTCTCTCCCTCCCTCCCTCCCTCCCTCCCTCCTTCCCTCCTTCCCACCTTCCCACCCTCCCTCCCTCCCTCCCTCGGTCTTGTCCTAATGCAACGGGAATTACGCTCATTTTACCATCGCTTTGAAAGGCAATTGGTCGCCATTTTATAGTGCGCGTTTGAGGCGATGCTGGAGGTGGTTGCCCGAGCGCGCCGTGGCACTGATGGGACGCTAAAGTGTAGAAGGGGAGTGTTTGCATGTTTGCCTAACCTTGAAACATGAAGGTATTCCCCGAGTCCTCGAGGGGTTTGTGCTGCCTGCTTAGGGGGTGAAGGACGGACGAAGGGGGTGTGGAGGGGCCGCCCCGATGGACAACGTGACGTGGAGGGCGAGGGACATGTCGTGGTTTGTCGTGGTGGTTGCTTGTGGTCGTAAGTGGGTTTGTTCTTGTCGTTTCGGTCGTCTTTTTTCTTCCCTGGACCGCGGCAGTCGTGAGTGGGTGTCACTTCCGGCTTCTTGATATGAGCCTTAGCTCATGTTAATGGCGTACCCACGCAGAAATTGCATAAGATTCCGCCAGATAGTCCAGGACTACTCTCAACAGGGACATAACAACTTCTACCCACTGTGGCAGTAAAAGGCGTCAGGCAGAGTTATTGTTTTCGTGATGCGAGTAGACGGTAGATTGAAATGGACATTTTTGTCAGGCCATCCCGGTACAACTGCAGTAGCATTGTGTCTACTTTCTTGCTATTAACGTCGATGAAACCCACATGAAGATTGTGACGAGCGAGAATGTTTGGCTGTTAGAATGCACTTCAAGCAGCACGTCCTTAAACTAGGACCTGCACGCCATAACCACGCGGGATCCAATCAGCGTGCAGTTCAGTCCACCAGAAGGTTCACCTTGACCAATGAGAAACGAGGGAAGGTTTGATTGCCGGCCGCGAGTGGCTACGAGCAGACCTGGGATAGAGGTTCGTTCTCAGACCCTTCCTTGCAATAAGAAAATCACATACAGGTTGTGCTACCCGTCTAGGTCTTTTTCCGAGCCTCAAAGGCACGGAAAAGTCGGGAGATTCCTTTGTTAAATGATTAATTAAGTTTGCCCTTCGCGGATGTTTTTGATTAGCCGCGTTTTGTGGTTCTAATGGCATGTATGAGTGGTTCTCCGGGTTAGCCTGCTGAATTAAAATCTAACCCTTATTACCCACGGCTTCTTGAAGTACCGAAGGTTAACTGACGCTGACCTACCATTCCCCAGGGTGACCCATTTAGCTTGAACACAGCCTGTGCCATGATGAAAGACTAGACTTTTATAGGCTTACAGCATCCTGCTCTCTCAACAGGCTAACGAAGCCTAACTTTCAACATGTCTGATGTATATTAGTATCTAATTTTACACATAAGACAAGCCCTAAGGAATAATCTCACATCTATTCAGATATATATATTTGAAAGTTATTATTATTGTCTGAAGCCTCTTCCTGATTTGCTTTTACTCTCCTTAGGCTTATCATTATGAAACAAAAAAACATTTATCATGAACTAAAAGGAAAATTCCAGACGCTATAAGCCACAGGGGAAGCACGAACACCTGACTCTCCTTCCCCGCGCCCGGGCGAAAGAAAGCGCTTTCCTTGTCTGTATGGAGTTCTTGTCCAAGCCGATCGCTCGGCAGGCAAACGAAACGGGCGTGGAACACAGACAGACCCGCAGTTGTCAGTCAGTGATCGGCACACGGGCGGCTTTCGCTCCACTTGAACCACCAGTCACTGCAGCCACCGTCACAAGCGTCCCAGATAATGGCACCCGTCATCTTGTCTGCGAGAGTTGCCCTAACTTCGGGATCTCGATTGTTTGCACACGGCGTAAGTAATGACTCCTCCTCAGAGACTCGTTCTGGCTGCTCCTCGGTCGTCACCCAGTGGGGAAACCGGTGCTACCGCAGATCCTTAAATGGGGAACTCGAGCACACACCCATATTTCTCTCTCTCTCTCTCTCTCTCTCTCTCTCTCTCTCTCTCTCTCTCTCTCTCTCTCTCTCTCTCTCTCTCTCTCTCTCTCTCTCTCTCTCTCTCTCTCTCTCTCTCTCTCTCTCTCTCTCTCTCTCTCTGTTTCTCTCTCTCTCTCTCATTCTCTGTTTCTCTCTCTCTTTCTCTCCTCTCTCTCGCTCACACACACACACACACACACACACACACACACACACACACACACACACACACACACACACACACACACAACTAACACTTCCTATGAACGCCTGTGTTTGTCTCCATACCTGTCATTCGGGCGATCTGTTTACGGGGCGCTGTTCGCCGTGTCCCGGGTTCATGACTCGCTGGACGGCTTTGGTTCCGCTGTTGGTTACAGCTTCGGGGCGTCTTCTAGAGCGCCTTGGCATCTCGCCCGGGCATTATCATCCCATAAGCACTAGAGTCTGAGGAAGGAGGAACTTGGGGGAGTTCTACGACCCTTTGGAAACGTAACTCACCCTTTAGCGGTTGAGGATTCCAAAATGGTAAATTCGAATCATGCACTTCAGTTCGTTTTCATGATATGTGAACTCATGATGGCTGAACCGTGACGAGTAAACAGATGTTGAGTTTTTTTTTTTTTTTTTTTGTGTGTGTGTGTGTTTGTGTGTGTGTGAATACGGTAGATTGTCTGACATTTTTTTTGTCTCTCTCTCTCGTTTTCTTTATTTTGCTTTCTTCCATCGTGTCTGCTTTGCGTTCTTTTTTTTTTATCAACCATTGCTTGTGGTTTTATGAGTACCTCTCAACATCTCTCTTTCACCCTGCAAAGTATATCTTAAGAGACAAAATATGACAAAATCCGAAGACAAAAGGGACGAGTCGCTTGATCCACGGACGAGAAGACAAAACACGTATGGCTGGCGACCGCCTTGAGATCGGAATAGCAGAATTTTCTTCTTATTATACTTTTTTGTTCTTATTTTCTTTATGTGTGCCGTTAGATTCTGCTCGTTACGGCGATCCGGCGATCCGTCTGAAGAGCGTGCCTGGCGTGTCACGTTTTTTTTCCGTAAGTGTAAGTTCAGATTATGTAATAGGTATGAGATACATGAGTGTATAATCATGAGAGTGCTGTTTCTGTGGCGTTCCGTGAGGTTCCTGAGGTCACACACAGTATGGGGTCGTTTGGTTCGTCGTCTGTGGGGGTCGCATTATGTTATGTGTTCTCGGGATATTCATGGTGCAGATCGTGTGATTATCTTGATTAGGAGTAATTTATTCCGTGCAGATATTTATTAGCGATACCGTCATGCCTTCGTCGATATCAGAAATGTATGAACAGTAAAATGTCAGCGTCAGTGAGACCCCGATAATGGATTGCAATGATTATGCGAGATATGAAATTATTTTCTGTATCAAAGATATTTACGGTGAAGACTGTTTATCGCCCCACCCCTTCCCGATCTCTCTCTCTCTCTCTCTCTCTCTCTCTCTCTCTCTCTATATATATATATATATATATATATATATATATATATATATATATATATATATGTTTATGTATGTGTGTTTGTTTATGTGTATGTATGTGTGTGTGTGTGAATTACACCCAAGTATTCCGATCAACAGATAAACATTAGTATTTACTTTTTAATTAATAAATACGATTACTTATTCATCAACTGCTCTAGCTCTGTCTCCCATCTCCCACCCCCTTCCCCCCTGCAACCCCTGCTCCCCTGCCCTCCACACCAACGTGTCCCCTGATCAGCCCTCTCTGTCTCGATAGCCACTTTCAATCCCCCCCCCCCCTTCCCCCCCGCCCACGCCCCCCCCCCCCCAATCATTCGCCCAATATCGCTGATCTCTTTCCGTTCCTCTCCGCCCGTGTTTGCGGTTCGGTTTTCCGAGGCTGGTCTGGGCGTAATCTCTCCTTTGTTTTCCGAGTGCGTTCAGCAGCCCTCTCTAGCTTCCCTGTACAGGCTTGGCTTAAGCTCTTTTCCTACGCGATCGAGGCTCAAAAATAGGTCTCAATGGCCAGTTCAGATGGAAGGGGATGAAGCTTTCGATACCGTGTTTTCCCGCTCTTTTTTTTTTTGGGATTTTTACTTTTTTTTAAGTGGATGTGTAAGTGGGGGAAGGAGTTCGTTCTTGTGGTGATTGCGTTTTTTTTATGGTGGGTTCTATCGGCGATTGAAGTTTAAATGTATATTTATTTATTTGTATTTCTGAGAGAGAGAGAGAGAAAAAAAAAGATTTTACGCGGGCACGAATACCCCTCTTGTTTATTTCTGCAGATTACTTCGTTCTGTGTTTGTGTGTGGACGGTGTTTGTGTAACGAATTCTCGCGGGGATTTCGCTTCGCAAGTATCGCAGCATGTTCTTTAGAAAGTGGAGAAAAAAAAGTATATAATGATTTTCTGTCTCATGGACGCTTAAATACTAACCTGCGAACTGAGAAACCTTGTAAAGACAGTGGTTGGATGATCGGCGACTTTTGACAGCTGTGGATGCAAATGGGTGAGCAGTGTGGATAGATTGGATTGTTGGAGCTGGTGGATGACACGTTGGATCACTGTCGACAGCTGTGGGTAGAGATGGATGAGTTTTCCGTACTGTGTATGGATTTTTGAAAGGGGTGGATGACACGTAGTTGGATGGGACGTCGTGGCTAGAGGAATTGAGAGCGTAGTTCATCCAACACGGTGTGAAGGTTACCAAGGAAGCATCGTGGAATGCTGTGCTTCGTAACGTGTAGATGTGCTCGTTCTAAGGACTGAAAAACAAACGAGGTTATTATTTCGAAAAGAAAACGATGATGCTGGGCAGGACGAAAGTACCGATGTCGTCACAATCATCCCGAAACGAATAGAATTTCAGACAAGAAACACGTTCAAAAAAAGAAAAAACAAACTAAGAAACGCAAGATCAGTCAACGTAAAAATTCGTCGAGCGAACACGGAACCCTCGACCAACAACACACTGAACTCCGCCCGTCATATAACACACACTACATTCAACTCAACCATAGAGACGATGGCTCAGAAAACAAAACAACAACAATAACAACAACAACAACAACAAAAAAACTAAATCCAACACATAACCTCGACATTGAATTCTGTTTTCCATCTTCTTTTTTCCCTCCATTTTTTTTTTTTCACTCGAGTTCTCTCAGCTTTAAACTTTCTGTAATACTTTACGGGTCCTGCACATCAGCTTTAAGTTTTACATGTTTTCTCTTAGGAGTTTCTTGCCGGTAAAAATATAGTTGGACAACGACAATATGGGTTGTTGGATGTAAAATCTGATATGATTATGTGTACACTGTTAAAGATCTGCACTAAATTCCTTGTCTCTGGCGTATATTTATGGATGCGTTTATGTTCGGAAAAATAGACTGCCGCGACCGGGTTTTAATATCGTGTAGTTTAGTGACTAATAATTTCTGGCGCTGATACGCTGAAGCTAGCTAGACAGACTTTTATTAGAAGTTAGAATCTCCTGATGAATACTAGGCGATTACGATTATCTAGCTAGTCACCGGCTTAGAGACTTAACCAAACATGTTAGAGTCTACCGAATGCCGTCTTACGCGGTGTGTTAATTTCCACGTCTCGTGTCCCAGCATGCTTGCAGGGAACTCTCTCTTTGATCAGCCACACTAACTCTCCTGAATGTCAGCAATATGTAGAGTCTGACATTCGAGGGTCTTTCGTGCCGCTCAAGTCTTTCTTCCTCGGCGCCATAGCAACAATTGCAACATGAATGCTTACTGCAGCCGGCAGCGTGATTCTTCGATGTTTACAAGGATGTTACCCACCGCTGGCCGTCACCTGAGTGTGACTGATGCGTCACTAAGAACGGGTTATGACTCATGGAGTGACGGGAGAACAGGAGAGCCGAATCCCCTGGACTGTCCGAAAAGCGATAAAACATGAGATCGCCGTCAGTGAGCGGGTCGATATCTCGTACACGTTGATGTGATAAGGGACATCGAGACGGATGTCCAAGCCTGACGAGAGGAAAACATCTGAGGGACCCCGGCGGCATCCAGGCATACGTCCCTACGTGAGTCCCTGCGTCCCTCCTTTCCTCCCTCCCTCCCTGCGTTCAGGATCAACCTACCTGGAGCATGTGGCGTTAAGAGCATCACCGTGACTCAACAGAAGGAATGAAGGAAGGAAGGAGCGTGGAGGACCAGAAGACGACAGTCCGCGCCAACCTTCGCCCATGTGTCAGGAATTGTCTTTTCATCCTTTGGGAACACGCTGTCTTTGGCGCTGCTCCGGCGGCGGCCGAAGAGAGACACAGTTGCATCTAGGATATATATATATATGTATGTGTGTGTGTCCACATATAAACACACCCACACTCACACTCACATTCATACTCATACTCACTCTCACTCACATACGCATTCACACACTCACACATACAGATACACACATACGCACACATACACAGATACATATATATATATATATATATATATATATATATATATATATATATATGTATGCATGCACAGACAGTCAGGCATGTACAATAATTGTGCAGGCATACATTTATATTTGTATATAACGCAACCATATATGGTATATATTCTATTATCTTCCAAATTGGTTAGCTTTTCTGTTTTCGAATGAACTGTAAATATTCTTGTACGAGTACACGCGCGGTACATTCCTCGTATGAATGAGGAAGGATAACATGTGTTCGCTTGATGTTTCTGTATGAAGAATTAGACATGTATGTTTAGATGATTAACTATTGTTGTTTTATACACAAATTTCACGTACACTTGCGCTCGACCGGAGGCATTTACACACAATAGTGAGCCTTATAGACGGTGATCCGGAGGGAACGACTTGTCTGTAGCAGTTGATTGTTTAAAGAAGTGGCTTGTTTGGTCTCTCCCGTTCCCCTGTTCACTGCTGTTTGCTTTAGACCTCATTAGTTCCTGCGTAAAGTATGTTTTCGTGGCAGAGAAAATATTGTGCTGAAGACATAATCGTAGATGGGTTTTATAGATTATCTCTCGGGGGCTTCTTATCTGTTATCTTGGCTGCTATCGGAAAACCGGTCGTGGTCGTTCTGTGCTTATCGAATGCAAATGTACCATAATTGCACTTTCAGGAGCTGCTAAGGGGCGGTCCTCATACGTCACTCCACGGGCGAATCATAATGATGTCGTATTTAACTTCACTCCATCCTCACGCTACCCCGACGTCCCAAGATAGAGAATGAAGCGAATCGAACATCTAGAATCTTTCTTTCAAATGACACAAAACTAATTCCCATAACTAATTCCCATTTTCTGTGTTTCAGGCTACGTCAGTGTGGTAGGAGCCATGATTGGAGGAGCGTGCCAAGGTGCCACGCCCACTACGCTAGCCCAGCCAATCGGAGCTGCTCTTCGACCCCCCTGGCCTTCAGCTTCTATTGAAGGTTGGTGGCCTGCTTAACCTATTCCTATTCGAACGTCTTTTGCCTTTCCCGCCACCGACACAAAATCGTATGTTGACCTCAGGCCTCTCAGATCTCAGGCCACAGTCTGTTCCATGTGTTATGATGAAAAAAAAAAGTATTTGAACTTATGGGGGTGGGAGAGGGGCAAATGTTTCTTTCGATGCTTCGAAATTGAGACATTTTGGCTTTCATTGGATAATAATGCTTTCTCGGTCGTGGGGGTCGTCTGTCGCGGACTGACCTCATACCTTCTGTCGCTGGGAACTGAAAGCGGTCAGGACGAGTCTCGTGACGCAGCCCTTGTCCAATGTCGTTGCGCTGATGACACGCTGACGATAAACTGACGGGAGGCTATTACTTGTGACATGACAGCCTCCAGCGGGAGACATGGTGTCACTAGGTTGGAAGGCCGATCATACCTCGTTTGATAAGGCTGCTTTCTGCTGCTTGCTTTCTACGTTTATGCTCTTGTATGGTGAACAAGCTCAATTTCCTCGCCATTGTTCTTATCACACTCACCTCGATCTGTCATTCCTTTCTTTATCATTTCTCGCGCATTATGCTTCCCTGTAGAAGCAATGATCACATGTGGAATCGAAGAAGAGGACCGAGACGCAAAGCCTTCTTGGCGACGCTAGGGATCAGCTGCAAGAACCTGGACCGGAAAAATCTCTCCTTTCTCCCCCGCCCCCTCACCCCTCCCCCCTCTCTCTCCGTCTCCCCCTCCCCCTTCCTCCCCTCCCCTTTGCCCTCCCCTCCCCTCCCCATCGTACCCTGAGCAGCACCGCCGTAGGGGTTCACAAAAGGGCTCGAGACCGCATGTGGGGCACTCGGAGCGATCCCGGTAGACACAAGATACAAAAAAAGGGACTTACGAAGCCATAAGTCAAAGTCGGTCGGGAAGATTAGCATTGTGGTTGCCTGAAGGCCTTTCCTCTCTCTCTCTGTCTCCATTTCTCTCTCTCTTCTCTTCTCTCTTACTCTTTCACCCTCTCTTACTCTTTCTCTCTCTCTCTCTTACTCTTTCTCTCACTCTCACTCTCACTCTCTCTCTCTCTCTCTCTCTCTCTCTCTCTCTCTCTCTCTCTCTCTCTCTCTCTCTCTCTCTCTCTCTCTCTCTCTCTCTCTCTCTCTCTCTCTCTCTCTCTCTCCTCCTCCTCCTCCTCCTCCTCCTCCTCCTCCTCCTCCTCTCTTACTCTCTCTCTCTCTCTCTCTCTCTCTCTCTCTCTCCTCTCTCTCTCTCCCTCTCTCTCTCTCTCTCTCTTCTCTCTCTCTCTTCTCTCTCTCTCTTCTCTCTCTCTCTTCTCTCTCTCTCTTCTCTCTCTCTCTTCTCTCTCTCTCTCTCTCTCTCTCTCTCTCTCTCTCTCTCTCTCTCTCTCTCTCTCTCTCTCTCTCTCTCTCTCTCTCTCTCTCTCTCTCTCTCTCTCTCTCTCTCTCTCTCTCTCTCTCTCTCTCTCTCTCCGTCTCTCCGTCTCTCTCTCTCTCCCTTTCTCCTTTTTGTTTTCTTTCTTAGTGTTATTTGCTCATGGTAGAAGTTCAGTTGTGATTACGGATAAAAATCAAGTACTGTTTAATTCACAAAAGAGGGAAACCGAGAAAGCGAAAATAAACATAACCAAAAAAAAAACGATAAAGAGATTAAACCCCGAACCCGAAGACAGAAAAAAAACAGAGATAAAAATCAGAAAAAAAAATATAGAAGCACATAAAAGAAGAAAGAGAAAGAAAGAGAAAGAGAAGAAAAAAAACACAAGGAGAAAGACAAGAGAGAGAGAGCACAGAGAAGGAGAAGAAGGAGGTTGTTTATCAGACAGAGAGAGGCTCGAGAGAACGGGTGTGGCGCCACGATACACGCCGTCACCGCCAGCCTAGTTATTGCCCCCCCCCCCCCTCCCCCCGTCTCCCTCTCCCTCTCCCTGCTAGCACTCGCGGCGCCCTTTTGCTAGTAATGCTGTTTCCCTGTTTTATCCTGTTTGAGTTTGTTTCCTTAGTGTTGCGTTAGTTGGGGTGGGGGTGGGGGGGGGGGGTTCCTTATTATTTACGTTGGCTGTTGTGTCCTGTTGTTTTATTTTTGGAGTATTTGTTGTTTCTTTTTCTCGTTATTCTGTTAGCTGTTGTTTTCATATTCGTGTGTTAGCGCTGTTGTTTTCCTGTTATCCTGTTAGCTGTTGCTCCCCTGTTGTTATGATAGCTTTTGTTTTCTCCGTTGGTCTATGTTGTTGTTTTTGTTGTTGTTTATATTCGTTGTATCTCCTCCGGTGTTGCTGGTTTTCTTCCGTACTAGCTACTATATCTGGCGTGCGTCTTCTCTGCTAGTTTGTAGTGCCTCACTTACCCCTGGGGGAAAATCGTGCCTTATTTGCTATTATGCACGTCATAAACTCCCTCCCTCCCCTTTCATTATTCTTCACGAACATTCATCTCCTTCCTCATTATCGCCTCTTCGCCCTCATCACAAACCCGCCCTCACCTCATTGAAATCCGCCCTCTCGATCACCTTCGAAGTTCTCCCTCATTTTCACCCACACCAATCCTCCTTCAACCACCTCTCTCATCTCGTATACACACACCTCTCGCCAGCGTCCTCTCTCTCTCTCTTCACCCTCCCCCCCCCGCCTCCTCCTTCCTCTATCTCCAACCCTTCCCTTACCTCCCTCTTTTTACCTCTCTTCATCTCTCGATCTTCCCTCTTTTCCTCACTCTTTCCCTCGCTCCCTTTCCCACCTTTCTTGCACCCTTTCCTTCCCTCCCTCTCCCCATACCTTTCCCCCTTTTCCTCCTTTTCCTTTTCCACCCCTTCCCTTCACCTTTCCCACCCTCCCTCCACCCCTTCCCTCCTCCTTTCCCCCCTTCCTTCCCTCCCTCCGCCCCCTCCATCCACACACTCAGGGGTCAAGGGGGAAAGGAGGGGGAGGGGGTACAGAGAGGTAGAGGCGAAGGGGAGGGAGGGGAGGGGGTACAGAGAGGTAGAGGTAAAGGGGACGGAGGGGGAGGGGGGGTAGCAGCGCCCCTTCGCCCACCGGGGCTGAACGAAAGGTGCCGATAGTGATTACGTGGCTGACCGGAAGTGACGGTAATGAAGAGAGCGCCGTAACGAGAGTGCGTGTGCGTGTGTGCTGCCGGCGTTGTGTGCTGCGAGAGTTGATGAGAGGGAGGAAGGGGGAGAGGGGAGAGGGGGATTATATGATAAAGAGGAGTAGAGGAGGTAGAGAGAGAGAGAATAAAGTTTGTGTTTAGGATTCAGCGAGTGACTGTGTGCGTGTGTGTGTGTGTGTGTGTGTGTGTGTGTGTGTGTGTGTGTGTGTGTGTGTGTGTGTGTGTGTGTGTGTGTGTGTGAGAGAGAGAGAGAGAGAGAAAGAGAGTATGAGAGCGCATGTAGGTGTATGCGTGTGGGTCTGTGTATGTCTTGATGTGTGTATATAATAGGCTTCGTAAAACCCCGAACGCCGATGCGTGCAGGCTTGGACCTCCGCCCATCGCCCCGACCCACCCACGCCCACATACGCCCATCGCTGCCACATTGTCCCCATAATAAACGCCCGCGTAATAGTCCTCTGAGGTCCGCCACAACCTCTCCGCCCGCGTTGTCCTCGTCGGTTCATTTTTCGATCATATTCCTCGTCGGTTCATTTTTCGATCATTTTCTTCGTCGGTTCATTTTTCGATCATTTTCCTCGTCGGTTCATTTTTCGATCATTTTCTTCGTCGGTTCATTTTTCGATCATTTTCTTCGTCGGTTCATTTTTCGATCATTTTCTTCGTCGGTTCATTTTTCGATCATTTTCCTCGTCGGTTCATTTTTCGATCATTTTCTCTCCTTTCCCCAGGGGGACAGACCTGATTTTCGCTATTAAGTGAATGGGATTTAGTTGTGATCGAATACTCTTGTGTTTTATTTATTTATTTTTTTTTAAGCGTAAGGTCTTGTTTTTAGTTGAAATGAGAAAGACAAATAAAGTAACGGATTTGTTTTCCTCGTTATGAAGGTTGTGGGACTGCTCAGTATCAAAAACCTTTCTTGGTTTAAATGCCTACTTTATATTTTATACTTTATACTTTGTGGAACGAAACAGAAATCAGCAACTTCTTAATTCAGAACTGCAATAGAAAAGCAAATCGTTTAGCGATCCAGTTGTAGTTTATGTTTCTGGGTTTATTTATGTATTGTTCTTCTTGTTACCGCTTTTCATTCCGTCACTCTCGCAAAATCGCACAGTTGGCGAAGAAACATGAGAGGAAAAGAGATAGATACGGGGAAAGAGTTGGATAGATAGACCGACAACTAGATAGATAAAGAGAACGAGCGCGCGTGCATGCCTGGCTGTTATGTGTGTGTGTTCACTTGAAAGTGCGTGTGAGCATTCGTCGAAAATGCCTTTCATGAAACTATTTGCGACAAGTTTTATGGTCTTTCTAGCAGGACGATATTCATCAAGGTGTCGTAAAGGCGCGCTGTCACGCTCGTGCAAAGGGAAACGGTCGCAACTGCGTCCGCGGAGGACATTTTTCTAAGAGCGGACAAGATCCTCGTGTCGGGTCGGTCACGTGGCGCGGAAGATAAACGCGATGGTCTTGCCAGTGTGTGTGTCCACGTAAATACTCGCCACACTAACTTGGGGAATGGCATATATCGACCGGGGGGGAGGGAGAGGGAGAGGGGAGAGGGGGAAGAAGGGGGCTAGGCGACTTCAGCTCGGGTCAAGTTTGGTAAAGTGACGGTAGGTAATGGGAAAATAAGTCTCTCTCTATTTGCTTTTGCTAAGTAACGGTTGACATAACAACCTGCGTGTTTTTCTTCAATTCGGTTTGGAATAAATGATCACTTTCCGTTCTACCGTCCATTATGTAACAAAAGTTTTAATTACTTTGCATCGGATTATGTTAGGTAATTCCTTTATTCATTTCATTCCACAACACCAATTACACCAGCGTGAGTTTGAGCGTATCTTGTCCGGGCTCTTTTTCCCCGGCGGCGCCTCTCGCCCGCGGACTCTCAGGTCAGCTGGTGGCAGCGGGCAAGAGCCGGAACACCTGGCCAGGTAGAGTAAATCATGAATCGTTGCTCCCACGTCCGGCGAGTAAAATTCAATTCTTCTCCCCGACCTTTCTCTTGTAGTCGCTCTCGGGGGCTGGCGGTCTAATTCGTATTTCAGAGGCGGTCGGTGTTTCCCTTTCGCGGGGGCAATACCATGCTTCTTATCTCCGCCATGTTTTGTGAACAAGGTCTTCATTTTCACAGTCGCGCGCTTGTTCCTCCCCGCCATGATGAATGACGGAGAGGCCCGAGCTGGGGGCTTCCCGTCGGGTCCGAGCTTCGCCAATCTTAGTTAGTTTCCGCCGAGGGTGTGTGAGTAGAGGCGCCTCGCTCGGGTGGGTGGGAGGCCTTTGGAGCTCCATTTTTAGCCGTCGGTGATTTCTTCCGACAACATTGCGGCGCGCTTTATATGTCCTTTGTTTGTGCGTGTTATGAGCGGTAGGCAGGTAGTCTAGACTAGAGAGTGAGTGTGTCTGTTTTGGTGTTGTTTACCCCGGGGTGTGAAATATGTTTCCCGTCAGTTCGTCTTTTTAATAATCATTTTGCGTTACCTTTTTTTTCTCTCTCTCTGTGATTACCATATTTGTAATTTTTTCTATCTCTCCTTGTCCTTTTCCAAGCCCTATCATGTCTGTCAATGTAGGATAACTTTTGTTGGCTTTCTGCACTTTGAGAAAATTTGGGTTCACTCATTCATGATTTTTCTTTCTTTTCTTTCTTTCTTTCTTTCTTTCTTTCTTAGAATACGATTTCGTGTGGTCACGGTTTGGCTCCACTCTGTGCTGTTGCAAGAGTTTGTAGAGATAGCGTCGTCCGCTCTCTCTCTCTCTCTCTCTCTCTCTCTCTCTCTCTCTCTCTCTCTCTCTCTCTCTCTCTCTCTCTCTCTCTCTCTCTCTCTCTCTCTCTCTCTCTCTCTCTCTCTCTCTCTCTCTCTCTCTCTCTCTCTCTCTCTTCCCTCCCCCCTCTCCCTCTC
>BOPN01000431.1:182500-185000 GCA_017312705.2 Penaeus japonicus | reverse complement strand
CAACATGAACTACCTTCTTTAGTCGTGGCTCAAGAACCAAGATCCTCTAGAACTGCAGACTTAGCTTCACATGTAACCTTGGAAACAGGTCACCTCAACAGATCAGCCCACCACTTGTCTAGAGAGACCAGCAGTCTTCAGGCCCACATCTCAGCACATCACCAAGATTCCTGCTGTAATGAGGCACAGGACCTATCCAAGTCTAGTGAGTCCAGAAATAATAGAACACACCTTTCACACTATAGGGTTGAATCTAACCATCTTCAAACTGCAGAATTGCAGTCACCCAACAGTTTGGATGCAACAGCTTTACAAAATCCTTGTGAATCTAATGGTGCAGAAGCACCATATCAATTACAACCTCAAGACTTCAGCAAGGAAGCGGAGAAGGAGCAAGAAGACTTAGCTGATAAGGGAGACACCTGCCACTCAGCCAGCAATATTAGTGATACCATCAAAGACTCTGAAAGGGAATATACAGGTATGTGCTCTTTTACTATGTGTAGTGTTCCTCTGTTTTTTCATACTGTAGTGGATTAAATAGTTAAAGAAGGTGTTTATCATAGAATTTTTGTTTGATGCTCTAGAGCACATGTAGTGTTTATTCTTTGTTTTCATATTTAAAACTGTATTGATTATTTTTAATTTTAATATTATAGTTTTAATATGTTGTTCGGGCAGAGTCAGCTTACAATTTTCTCTAAAGTAATTTTTTTCCTAAGAGCACAAGTATTTCAGGGGATAAATAGATTCTCATTTATTGCACTGCAGTCATGAATAAGGGAAAATTTTCAATTGTCATTCATTCCTTAGGTAATGGAGAGACATGCACTGATGGCAGTTTGGTTTCAAATGANTATATAACTATATAGCAATATATATATATAAAACTATATAACAATATATATATATATATATATATATATATATATATATATATATATATATATATATATATACATATATATATACATTATATATATATATATATATATATATATATATATATATATATACATGTATGTATGTATGTATGTGTGTGTATGTGTGTCTTATATGTATGTAAGCACACATATATGACTCATGTTTACCCGGTATCCTTTTTCTCTTTCTGTCAGTCGTTCCCCCAGACTACTGTCAGAGTGGATGGCTGACTAAGCCAGTTGTAGCGTAGATCTCCAGCCCGAATGCTGGCGGAGTGCGGAAAGGTAGCTGTGTATGTTGTTGGGGCTCGGAGCGGAGAATATCGTGTATTTATGGCCCTTGTGGGGGATTTTGTGTAATTCTGTTTGGGGGGGGAGGGGGGATGGGAGGAGGGAGGGGGGCGTGAAAGTATTGTCTTCATGTGTGTCGCTTCTGTGTGTGTGTGTGTGTGTATGTATGTGTATGTGTGTTATGGATGTGTGCTTATCGCGTGAGGGTGTTAAAAGTGCGAGCGTCGGCGTGTATTATTTATGCATGGTTTGAAGATTAGCTCCGTTTTATTGTCTTCACGTGATGGTGTTGCTGATGGTGTTTGTGGTGTTGGTGCCTGGCGTCTTTTGAGGGGGAGGGGGGGGGTGGGAGGGCGGTGTGGAGATTTGCGCTTGGTTCGTTGAGTGCGCCACTGTTAGTGGGATGTGATTTCCGGTTCTTCATTTCGTAAGTAAGCGCGCGCACTCGCACACGCACACTCACACTCACACTCACACTCACACTCACACTCACTCACATATATAGGTATATCCGTGTTTGTGTATGTGTGTTTTTTATGTTCACATTTATAAATAAATGAATATATATATACATATATATATTATACATATATACACACACACATATATATGATGTACATGTTATTGCAGTTGCTACTCTTGTCGTGGTTATTATTACCGACATTATTATTATTATGGTTCGTCATGTTGGCATTGTTACCAGCGCAGTTAGTGTTACTACCAGGACCACAATGATGATGCGCCGACATATAATACGGATTCCAAGAATGTTTTTAAGCGTTACTAGGCCAGCAGTTGCGAAAGTGTTGCCAAAAGATATGGGTATATGGCCGCATGTTTAAAATGGACTGTAAGGCATCGTCAAAGACAGATTACGGCGGGATTGGGGAAGATCGGTGTAAAGATGTCAGTGGAAAGATATATGGGAAGGAGAAAGACAAAAGAAGAAATACGGTATATGAAAAAAAATATATATATATATACTCGTTATGATGCTAGTAATAAGATTAGTGATGAAAATGGCCACGGAAAATGATAATGATAACATTAGTAATAATGATTTATTGATGACGGCGATGGCGAATGCTATTATTAAAAAAAAAAGAAGGTAAACAAAATTGTTCACGTGACGAAAAGAAACCCGAAAAAGACGCCCAGTCATCTCAAAAAAAAAAAAAAAAAAAAAAAAAACGAAAAATCTATTGGGGATTAGAAACCTCTTCATGACCCCCCACCCCACCCCCACCCCCGCCCCCCCACTACAGAGTCTGAATCCCGCGGTTAAT
>BOPN01000431.1:155000-170000 GCA_017312705.2 Penaeus japonicus | reverse complement strand
ATTGTCATGATACTGTATTCTATATAGCACTGTATTTATTTACATGAAGGAAAGAGAATGCTGTAGTGATATAACCATTAATCTTGTGTGACCACATTCATAGTCCCAGGACATTTCACATTGGATGGCCAATGAAGAATTGAGTATGACTCAGAAAGGAAATAATTATATAATTTATTGGTTTAAATTATATGAAGTAATGCAGTATTTATTTATTCATTTTACTATAATATGGTGGGGATAATGTATTCAACTCTTCAAAATATATATGCTTGCATGCAAAGTGTCAAATATACTGCACAAAGCATGTCTGAAGGAAAACAGCTTTATCAAACTAGCTTAAGAATATAATGTAACCTAGGTCAGTCAATTACATTTTAGTATTATTCACTTCTCTGTGTGATAGTGTTCATATGCATATGCAATGGGTGACTAGATGTCTGTCTGTCTGATGCAGTGAAAGTGGGTGAATACAAATCTAAGAAGTGAAGTTGTATGTTGGGGAACATAGTCCTGAAAGCCATGTCACTTATTTGCATATTCACTTTTTTTTCTTTTTTAGTGCTGAGATATTTGACAAATTATGAGATATATATATTTTTTTGTCTTCTTTTATGAAATTTGATTATGAGTTCTTATGATTGATATTAACTGAACTGAATTGCTAGTATAATAAAGATTATGCATATTATAAAGCAGAAATCAGAAGTTTGAACTTGTAAAGAACTTGCCCTGGCTCTATATTAGTCTGATATCAACAATCTGAATCAAAGTGAAGCTATCTGTTTCTATCACAATGTTTCTATTGCAATGACACATTCATTTTGATTTAATCTTTTGTCATTTTCTTGTATAGTATAAACATTTTTTAAAAATACAAGCCTCCATCCTATGGACAATGTGCAAATTCCTTAGGATTATTTTTTTCTATTTGTCACAAAAAATGGAGATTGGAAAAAATAAGACAGAAGGTGATGATAGACACATCAAATATAAAAATGAAGTGATTTTAGTATCTTAGTAGTTTTCATGGGAAGGTTGCTATTATTAATGATTTGCATAGAATGGGTCTTGATTATTGGTCTCAATCTCAGAAAAGTTGCTCAGTGTAATATATTTCAGAGGAAAGTTTAAAGCACTATTGACTAAGTTATCACAGGTTTTACTAGGGAGATTGACATATTACTGCACAGAAAAATGTAGGACAAGAGAGAATTGGGGTATGAATGGAAGTAAAGGAGTTTTTTTTTTTTATCCCAACACTGTACAATTTTACTGAACCCAGTATTAATTATAGTTCCTGGAATAAGATAACATGACAATGATAATATAAGTGCCAACAGTATGATTGGAAAAAGAAAGCATAGTAATAAATACTGATCCTTTTCAGTAGAAATTTTGCTATAAACAAATTGGGACACACAATATGGTCTGATGTATCACATACAAATCATAGGATATGACTTAGATTTTCGAAAGTAGAGTGTAGAATGCTTTACCTTATTGTTACAACTGATATGTATCTTGTTTATAACTTATTTGGGGTCATATTCCTTTTTTTTTTTTTTTACTTTTTTTTTTTTAATTGCATGATATGGCAATAAGGTTGCAGATTTTATTGAAGATGTCCAATGTCATATTCAGTAATTGTAAGAGGAATTAGAGAGATATATTAACATCTTAGATATAATAAGCTTTGGTAGAATAAAGTGCATGAGTATTACACATATACTTTTACCAGTACAGAAAAGAAGATGGAATTTGGATATGGAGAATTTTTTTAAGGTATTTTTCAAATGATATTTAGTCCAACTAACTGTTTGCACATCGAAACAGTGAAGTTGAACGTGAAAGCAAGGCTATTTATGATAGCCATTTTTATGGGAAAACACCATTATTCCTAAGAGACCTGACTTTACACAAGATGAATACACATGTCATCTGCCCAAAGAAAATCAACAACAAAATTAATGCTGTAATCATTAGGTGTTAGTAAGACACACATAAAGTTTTACAAAGAGAGCGTTCATTTGGCTAATGAACTGGCAGGCATGGGTGTGGATGCCAGTGTAGGCGCGGGCATGGGATTAGGCTACCAGTTCGCCCGTGACCCTCTAAGCGGTCACTACTACCTACTGCCGCACCCGCACGCAATACCAGGTTTGTGGCCCTTGAATGGAGCGCACCCTCTTCTTCACTGTTCATGGTTGTTTCTCCACTTTCTGTAGTGTATTTAGTATTAATGTACAAATGTTGATCTACGTATTGTACTGTAAGTGTATCATGTTGCTGTGCTTGGTCTTGGACTTGATACTCTATATGATATGTAATGGTTGTGCTTATATTCCTGAGATATATATCTGTTAGTTTCTGAGGAAACAGATCTAGAGAATTTATCCTTTTACAGATCATGGTGGCCATGGTTTACTGTGGGCAGGGTATGGGGGTGTTCCGGCTGCACCGCCTGTGGTTATGACTCCCCAGCAGCTCTTGCTCCCTGATACCCACTTTCATCCTGCATTGCATGCCCACACAACTCTGATTCATGTACCCCATCCCCATGCTCCCGTCCATGCACCAACACCTCCCTCCATCAAGCGTGAGGACCCCCCCACTCCCGGACCACCAGACGAAGACCCCAAGAGCCGTCCAGTGAGTGTGCCCCCTCCAGGCCAAGGACCTCCTCCACCAGGCAGTGAGCTGACGTTACCACCACCTCTACCTGCAAGTCTACGTCATCTTCCTCCTCCTTACCTATACCCACCCCCAACATCTCTACCTTACTACTGTCCTCAGTCACCTCATCCCACACCATATTCCCTTCCACCTTTCCCACATCCCCCTACTACAACTATGGACTCGGGCTTTACCACCAGCAGAACCACATCTCTTACTACAACTCATGCCAACACCCTTGCGGCTCCAGGCAACATGACAACGTTCTCAGTTCTGCCAGCCGCCCCTGTCTCAAGTGTGGCAAAGGGCAGCAGCTTAGACCATTATTCACCACAGGATTGTGAGTCAATGGTGGCCACTGGTTCTCCTGTTTCTAGAACAGACTCAAATGAGCCAATAAATGTCACTTCTCATTCAGAGGAAGAACCTGACACAGAATTGCCTCTACCAAGATCTTTGCCACTACAAGAGCCTTTGCGAATACCAATTCCCTTTAAGATCAAACAAGAAATCAAGGAAGAAGTTCCCTCTCCTGTTGGCGTTAACAGAGATGGGGCCTGCACGCCAGGGTCAGGAGATGCAACGGATGAAACTCATGTCCAGTCTGTTAAGAAAGAAGCATTTGTTGGTTGTGAAGTTACTCAAACTGCATGTGCTAAAACCCCTAAAGTTTATATGACACAGGTTCAGAGGGATTCTCTACCAGTCCCTTATACTGAAATATCATCTTCAGAAATTCAGGATAGAAATTCCTCATCACATACAAGTGAAACCACTGACACAGTATGCCAAGAACCAAAGAACTCAAACTTTTTCAAAGTAGGAACAAATGTTTCTAAGCATCCTACTTCCAAATGCTATGAACCTGCCGTTATTAACACTGGTCAGTCCACAGTAACAAAGTTTTCTGAACCATGGAACCTAAACAATAATGAAAAATTAACAGATGATCACACCAAGTCCCAAAGATTAGAATCATCAGAACCACATCATCCCACATCTGAAGCTAATCATATTCCTTTCAATTCTGAACCAGCTACAGCAACATATCCCAAGGAGGGTATAGTGCCGCTTCTCACTTCTACTTCTTCAGATTCTAATCCTGAAACCCAGTCTTCAGTCCAGCCAAATTCTCTTGTAGTTTGCCAAGATCAGCCTGTAGCTAATTCGATCTCATCATGTACAGGCTGTCAGGAAATGCAAACTGTTTCACATATGGACTCAGCCCCATACTCTGGTACAAATTCATCATACATTGATGTGAGTGGTCTAGAGCTTTTATCTCAAAGTATTCTGCAACATGCAGGTCGACTCTCTGAAATACCACAGGAGGAGCAAAGTGCAGATGGTCCTCTTGTACAGGAAGAAACCCCAGAAGATGGCTATTGCTCATCACAGGAGAAAATTCAAGAGGATTTTACCTATCCAGGGCAAGATGAATTGCCTGAGGAGAAGTGTAGTTCACCACATAAGGACACACCACCTTATGAATATGCCTCTGATGGGGAATATGAGAGTAGTATAGAAAAAGGTGAAGATTGTTCTGATGACCAGGAATCCCCTGCAAATAAAGATGAAGTTTGTTCAAGAGGTGAAGTGGTTTCAGAAGAAGGAGATGTGAATGGGATTGCAGGAAGTAGGATGCATGAGTTGGCAAAAGCTTGCATAATGGATATTTCTCGTCTCCAGTCACCTGCAACTTCACCATCGCAGTATGCTGAACCTTCTTCACCTGTATCTCAGTCTGACCCACTTACAGGCCTTCATGGCCTCAGCCTTTTGTGTGCCTTAGCTGAGCAACGCATCCTGGAGGAGAAGAATGTGGCTTGCACAGCCCTGTCTTCCCTGGCTGATGTGGCAGCCACATCCCTCAGTGTTCCCACACGCCCATTGGAACGCTCACCGTCGCCACGCTCACCTTCACCACAGCCAGGCCCAAGTACTGAGACAAGATGTTTAAGATCAAGCACTTTTAGCCCTATGGCTGATAAACCAGTATTTGGATCTTCTACTTTTGGAACTATTCAGAACTCATATATCACTCCAGTAAAGACAACAGATGTAAATAGAAATTACAAGAGCCCACAGTCTGAACGAGAAGCAAAAGCTTTCATTGCTAACAAAGCTTCACAGTATCAAAAAGAATCAACTGTTGGATTTAAGGTACCATTTGGATTTCCTGTTGATTCAATGGATGCAGCTGAGCTTGATATGCGTATGCAACTGGCTGAATTGCAGAGAAAATATAGAGAAAAGCAACGTGAACTTTCAAGACTTCAGCCAAAGAAAGTGACTGCAAGCCCTGCAAAAAGAAGGCCAGGGAGACCACCCAAAAGAAAGGTTCATAACAATGATGTCCCTGGCAAGAAAAAGGTTGGAAGACCTCCTAATAAGAAGAAAAAGTCAGTACAAAAGGAACTTTCACCTCCAGTGCTAGAAAGAGTAACAGATCTTCAGATAAAGAGTACAACCAAAGATAGTGATGAAGAGAAAGAGGAGTCACACAGTGCCAGCAGATCAATACTAAAACCACCAGTTCTTACAGCAACATTTTCAAGCCACGTTACTCACAATGGTAACCAATACACACCACCAAAATCTGTTGAAACACAGGCATCCACAGAGAAGGATGAATCAAGTGATGATGATACAGACAAGGAGAAGAACAGAAGATGGTCTATTTCATCAGAAGACACTGCACCTCCACCACTAAGACCACCATTCAAGTTACCCACAACTACACCTGAAACACGTCTAGAAGAGAGTGAGGAAGAACAAGCAAAATACAGTCTTAGTGACTCTTCTGCCCGCGAATCGAAAGCCTTGCATACAGAAACTTCTGTTGAATCATCGCCTTCGGATCTTGAGCAGCAGCCGGCATCAGCTTCATCATCAAAGAAAAGGAAGCCAGGCCGGCCCAAGAAACACTCACCAACAAAAGAAGATGCTACTGAAACCATAGTTGCTAAAAAACCAAAGTCACTCAATCTCCTCCTTCATCGTCCAATGCTCTCACAGAAGCCAAAAATGCGTCCAAAATTGAAAGCTGAAGTTAAGGTTTGTTTATTTGAAAGAGTCATATTCAGTCTAAACATATATCTTAAATTATATTTTAAGGTCTAATAGAAATTTGTTTTGATTTATATTTCATTTTAAGAAAAAAATCATACAGCTTATGATTGTATTACATAGAAAACAAATAATGAATCGTTCTCCAACACTTTCTGTGCTGTAGGTACGAGAGGGTGATCAGGAAGAGGAAGAAGGAGCAAACAGAGTACACTACTCCATGACCAGTAATAGTGAAACACCAACCAAAGACCTGTCTGAAGATGAAGATCACCAGTCGGTAAGAATTACCAAAGTGTTTTTAATCTTTAATGTAGAGGAAGTTCTCAGTAGAATATTTGAAAGAAACAAGTAATTTATTATTGATTCTGAAGTATAGTACATTTTTCTTTTTCTATTTCATCTTCTGAATACAGTGGAGTGTGTTGATAGTATAATAATTACTGAATATATAAAGTTAATGATGTTAATAGTGTACTCACCGGAAATCTTAGCTTTTTATTCACAGTGAGTTTATATATGATAAGCCATTATGAACATACACATAATACAACACTAATACATTTTTAGACATGCTTCGTAAAGTCTGAAGGTGTTCGAGGGGCTCAAAGAAGATTAGTACCTCGTAGTCGAACATCCATTACAAGAAGAGCAATGCTTAGAGACAAAGAGAAGAGGAAGTCAGCTGCCGAAAAGCAGTCAGAGATGGAGGCACTTTACAGGTATGTCAGATATTATGTTGAAGAACATATGCAATCAAAGCTTTGGAATATCTACTAACTCTGTTTAATAGCAAACTAAGTGAAAAAAAAATATATAAACTGTTCGTTTTTAATTGTGTCGAAAGATATGTACATAAGAATCATTGACATGTGTTACATGTAGGTTCTTTTAGCAAAGTTTTTATGAAATTAAAATTTGTTAATTACCTCTACTAGGTCCCTCAAGAAGCATTCAACAATGGCTGCAGCAGAGCATGATGAGTCGGAAGAAGAGAAAGATCGTGATGAGAAGGAAATTGAGAAAGTGGAAGAGGAAGCGTCTGCCAGCGACCATGAAACCAGTCAAGAAGTGTCATCAGGAGACACTGTGACTACCTCTACCACTTCTACCACAACCACAACTGTCACCACAGCAACCACCACAACAACAAGTACAACTACAACTGCAACTATAACTACTGATGCCACAAGACCCACAATGCAAACACCAGGTGAGGAATATAAAAGGCACTCCAAAGAACTAGTGTCATTGTCTCATACATTTAGCTGAGAGTGTCACTAATCATAAGTTTTATCATGATAATGATACACATCAGACATACATAAATATAAAGACATACTTTGTGTCATGTAAGAAATATCATAAAAGTATATTTTGATGATGAATATCAACTGTTGAATTCTGTTTCTCACAGAACCAAATGTTTGTGTTATTGAAGTGGGAGATTTAGTGGACAAAGCAAGAGTGTTGGTGCTGCAGGACGGGCTGCTGTACGCCGGATACGTAGTTCCCATGACGCCTCCAGATGTGTACGGAGTCGTGATAGATGGAGAACGAGGCTCACGTCCACATATCTACTGTCGAGAAGAATTGCTTGAGCAGTCAGTAAGTATATCTTATATTGATGCTTGCTCTAATGATCGTGGGGTGTTAATTCAAAATGTAAGCATGGTAAGTGTAAGTTTATTCATCCATTGTCATTTCATGTTTTGCTCTAGATATCTGGTTATTCAAATAATTTATATATTCAATGTTGTATTATTCCTAACAAAAAACTATAAGATTATCTTAAACAAATCCAATAGGGAAATATATACTTTTACTGTTTTTGTTTTTTGTCCGTCATCATCATGGAAACTGAGAATTGTTTTCATTATTCATGTCAAGTCAAATGTAAGTAAAATCTAGTAAACATGATTATTTGTCATTACAGTGGAAAGAAGTGAAACCTGGTTCAACGCGGTTCCTCAAGGAAGGGACCCGTGTCTGTGCCTTTTGGTCACAGCAGTACCGAGCCCTTTATCCAGGTCTGTTAATTTTGATTGCTTTGAAAACTGAAATAGGTATTCTTTTTGTTAAGAGGTTTTGAGTTATGGCATGCTGTTATTAGATTGTTCCTTAGAATTATGGTGAATATGATGCATTACTGAACTTCAGTTTGCTATCCTCTGCTGTGAGATATGATATAACTTTTCGTAGAATAATATTTTAGTGGAAATTATGGTTTGTTTTTCATAACCACATATTGAAAGGTAATTCTGTTTTTTTATCCCAATGCAGGAATGGTAGCTGCTTCCTCTTCCCCAGCACATGAAGCCAATCATAACTTTGTGAATGTGGAATTTGATGACGGTGACTCTGGGAAGATTCATGTGGATGACATTCGTCTTTTGCCTCCAGAATTCCCCGTTCTGGGTAAGTGTATGTATGAGAAGACACTAACCTTGTATTTGAATATTAGTATTTTTATCTTTCTTTCTTTTCTTCCTGCTAATAAATATTTTTATACTAATAAATCTGGAAAAGAATAGTGTTGATATTTTTTTAGGCAATGGAGGTTTGACATATTTTGCTCAGTGTTAGTCCAACTTAGAATAGGAAACCTCACGTCTTTGTTTCCTTCAGATTACGACCCCAACCCTCTGATGACCCTTCAAAAGAGAAAGCGGAGACCAACAGGTGACAGCCTCCCCGATATCAAAGAGGAACTTCCCAAGACAAGACAGAAAAAGGTTAAGGCAACCACAGATAACAACGTTGAAGATGATACTCTTCACGATCCAAACGACGTTAACAACGAAGTAGAAAAGGAGAACAAAAAGAGCAGCGTTAACATAAAGAAAACAGAGAAGGAGAACGAGGAAAAGAGCATCAAGAAAGCAAATAAGAAGGGAGATAAGAAAAAGCACAAGAAGCATAAACACACGGATTCATCACATCACCATCGCCACAGACACAAGAATAAGCACAAGCATAAACATCGTGAAGGAGACAGACCACTCCCACATGTTGAGCCTGGGATAAATGAACTTACCATGAGGATCAAATCTCCTCCGCCACCCTTGGGAGAGACGAGAAAGCGCTCGTATCAAGAGGAGTCTGAGTCAGAGCTGGATAGTTCATCGTCAAAGAGTGCCACCGAGGAGGACTCTGAGGAGAATGATTCTGAATACACTCCCTCGAAGAAGGAAAAGGTAACCACAACGACTAAATTGTTTCAATTTTGAGTAGGTTATAATGCCATTGAGGATCATTAAAACTATACTAAAAGTTAGCTTTCTTATTGTTAGGTTCAAGTGTCTCACTAAGAGAATCCTTATAAATTTTACAGGTAAAGACTCCAGCAAAACGCAAGAAGAGACATCCTTCTGGGAAATCAAAGATTGCGCCTTTTCTGCCTGAGAGACAGTTATGGAGATGGTCTGGCAAAGGATTTAAAAGACCCGGTGCAAAAGGCAAAGGCAAAAAGGAGTTCTTTAAGGCTATAGTTAGAGGAAAAGAAATGATACGTGTATGTGTCCCTTTGCATTTCTTTACTTATATTGTGTAAAAATGCATGTTATCTTACTTATATGGAATATTTAAATTTATACAGTACCATGATATGTTGCCCTTGTACTTATACTTATCAGTGAAATATTCATATCATTTTATTAATCCACAACATATTATGCATTAGGTTGGAGATTCTGCTGTGTTCTTGTCTGCTGGCCAACCCGACCGTCCATACATTGGAAGAATCGAACTTATGTGGGAGTCATGGGGAGGAAATATGGTGGTTAAAGTCAAGTGGTTCTATCACCCTCAGGAGACTAAGGGACTCGGGCGGAGGCTAACTGAACCAAAGGTAAGACTGACTCAAAGTTATTATGAACTTATCTAAATGTTTCTGTGGGGTTTATTCTACGATTGTCAGCAGTTGAATTAAACTTGAATTATTTACTCTACCACTGTGTAATGCAAGAGTTCTATTAAGTATTCTATGAGCAAAAGCTCTGGAATCTTTACACATTTTTGTTATCTCTTCTTCTTTTTTGCCCTGATAGGAGATATTAGAAAAGTTGACTAAAAGTTTTAAGTATTATTATCTCTGTAACCTACACTAACATATCTTTTTTCAGGGGGCTTTGTTCCAGTCTCCTCACACAGATGAAAATGACGTTCAGACCATCAGTCACAAGTGTGATGTTATCGCATTGTCTGATTATCGAATCAAGCGACGTGAGCAAGAAAAGCGATATGGACCAAACTGTGAAAATTATGATATCTATTACCTAGCTGGCTCATACGACCCAACCACAGGACATATTACCATGGAGCCAGGCGTGTCATGAAGATCCTGGCTCATCGATATAAGATTATTGTGATAAAGGTGATAGCCTGTGAAGTGAGTAAAGTCAGCTTAAAGAAAGAATATCAAGATTCCCTTCATCCGAGAAAAGTGACAATTACGGTGTGTGGTATGACTTAAGGTTACATTCCTCAGTCATGTTGGTTATTATTATCACGGTGAAGGATGCTTGCAAAAAGGTTGTCCTTGAGAATGAAATGAAGAGCTTAAGGAATAGAATTTTTAAAGAGTTTATTTTTCTCAAGTCTGAAATGGGCAGTTCCAGTTGCATATATGATAGGTGTTTCAACAAGAAAAAGGATACAGTTATAGAATTGTGAAGTAGTTTGCATGATAATGGAAATCTTTGGTAATAGATTAGTACATGTCTTTCCCAAGACATTTATAAACAGTAACAATGTTCTAATGTGAATTAAAAAAAAAAAAATGGCATATATTTATAAAGCATTTAAAATGTCATACTTCTGGAAACTGTAAAAGTATGATAGAAGAAATGGTTTAACCCTTATGCTTAACATATGTGTTTACAAGTGTGATCAAAGTGATATATTTGATTTTAGAAAAAAAAAAGCAACTTAGGCCCTCTGGAGTCGAGTAGAGCAGTCAGTATTGTAGATTCATCTTCAGGGGACTTTTATTCTTGGTAATTTTGACTTTAGGCTATTAGACGGTGGATTGCTTATGGACAATCACTTGAATCTGCAAAATCACTATGAGAAATCTATGGTTTTTGTTAATATACTTTTTGGAGTGTGAAAGATCAGAGGTGTCCTTCCAACTACCCAAATTTTGCCTTTATCTCACAACACCTTTTAGATTTTAAGGATTTTTATCATATACATGAGTACCTGCAATATTTTATATAGATACTTTATTGTGTGGATCATAATATCTAAACAAATAGATATCTATGGCTGCATTATGATTAGAACCACTGCTAGTGTTTAAAAGCTTATTTTCTGGTCCTGCAATAATGAGTTGCATGGCACTACCAGTGATAATGACCAATGGCAATTGTAGCATCTTGTACAAGTGTGGAAGAGTCGTTGAAGGCCTTTCCTTGCCGTTCTTTTTCTTTGTCCTTTTCGTTTTTCTCTCTTTTTTTTTTTTTTCTTTCTTGCTTGGTCTAGATTAATTTATGTTCAATTTCAATTATTTCTTTTGTGTTGATTGCATGTTGAACTGATTTAAAAGAACATTAATGTGTACAGTAGATATTGTTTGTGTTAAATGTCTTACAAGTTTCTTCATGTCTTCAGTGATGAGGAAGACTTAGATTAGCTTCTTAGTTGATAAAATGGTTGTATATTTTACATTATGCCTATAGTATGAAAGGCTGTTACAGAGCTCTGACATGGATGCTTTATGTTTCCCCATCAAAAGACATTGACTAATTATTATGACAATTAATTCAATGTTACAATGGATCTCATATGATATATACAATATATAGTGACTGTAGGAATCTAACAAACAATTTCAGAATATCCCATTTTGTGTTCATAGGATTCAAATTCTGCAAGAGCATGTCAGCTAGAACAAAAATGGTTATTTAGCAGTGAAATATATAATTTTGATATCTGTAATTAAGAGCATTTGTTCTAGATGTGATTGATTGTTTTATGAAGTGACAGTCATGTAAAGTGCTGTTCCAGATTTTGGATGGTCTAGTTTAGGGTGCTAAACTTATCCCAAAATGACACATGTTACCATGCAGCATACTAACACACAGAACTGTTTTAACAGATTATTTTGTTTTCTTCTCTCTCTTCTTTCTTCAAACAGTTTAAGGATAAACAATGCTTTTGATGAAAAGGTAAGATATCATAAGCCGAGGTTTTGATGGAAGAGTGGACCTTCTTCTTAGAGTGAAATTGCTTTTTTGTTGATTTAGATTTTTGCTGTTTATTTACAGTTATGTGGATAATCAGTTTTTGTGGCTATTAAGGTCAGGAATGGTTGCTTTAGGGGAAAATGAATGATGCAATTAGTTATACAACAGTATATGTAATGTTGCATACAAGTCGTTTGCTTGGTTTTACACAAACCTATAGAGCTGCGTACATAAGAAGAGTTCTGTGAATTAATGGAACTACCCATAATGATGCCCTTTACTAAGTAGAACACATTTTCTATTTTAGATCGGCACCATTTCACTGAATGTGATAATATGTGAACAACTTACTATAGCGTTATGAACTGATTAAGTTTGCTTTATAATAGAAATGACAGATTGTGGTGACATATTTGAGGTATTACAGGATTCTAAGAAATCGTCTTTGTATACTGAGAATATAAGGAAACTGTTTATGATAGTGTGTTGGCAGCAAATTTCAGATGATAAAATGATTATTTTAACAAAAATCAAATTGAACTGGACTCTCTCGATGTACTATTTTGACCCCTTCAGGAGTAAGTAAAAATATTTTTATTATAGATTTTACCCCATATTTTCTTCATGATAAATGTGTCAGATTTCAAAATTTATTATTTTTCTTATCTAACACTTTTATTATATTTATTTGTAGATAATATTTGAAAACTAACTTCTTTGCACAGCTCTAGAATAAGACAAACTAAATGCTCAATTATGTGAATACCAAATAGTGTTAAATTTATGCATGGAGTACAAATGCATACAAGATAACTGTAAAAGGTGATTTCCTGAAGGGGTTACAATAGAAAACCACGCTAAAGCAAAATATTAAAACAAATTAAAAATAGTTCTCAGTCACTTTCAGCAACATGCAAGCATTGATAACTGATGGAGGATTTTAACATGTGAACAAAAGCAATGGGCAAACAGACCCTCTGCTAGAGTATTTCATTTAACATTCTGACAAATACACTGGTAACAAAGCAAGTAATCAGCCTCATCAAAGACACTGAAATAGATTATTTTCAACCCCCACCCCCCCAAACCCCACCCAATTCAAGCTAATCTTAAAAGCATACCGAATGTTCACTTCTTGAAAATCACTATTACGAGATTAAAGTGGAAAGTTCAGCAACTAAATTTATTGCCATTTTTATTGCAAACAAAGCTGTTTTATGTATGCCTGTGTATACTGTATACATTGTGTGTGTTTTTGTGTGTGAGTGTGAGTGTGTGTGTGCGTGTGCGTGTGCGTGTGCGTGTGCGTGTGCGTGTGTGTGTGTGTGTTTGTGCGTGTGTGTGTGTTTGTTTGTGTGTGTGTGTGTGTGTGTGTGTGTGTGTGTGTGTGTGTGTGTGTGTGAGTGTGTGTGTGTGTGTGTGTGTGTGTGTGTGTGTACATGCGTGCGTGCATGCGTGCGTGCATGTGTGCATAAACATGTATGTACTCATGCATGAGTGTGTTTATCTGTTTGTATGTCAATCTGTCTGTGTATGGGGCTGGATGTGCATGAGCATGTTTTGTATACAGTGTATATAATCGTACAATATACAGCAATTGTTTGAGCAGTGAAAGGCATTTTAAAACCTTCATTCTGTCAGTGGCACAAAAGTACTTATCAATCTGGAATATGGTGATTTAAAGGGTAAACAAGTGCATAGAATAGTCATAGTATTAGAACATATCTAAAGTGTAATGAGTGCTGACATTTTTTTTCTTCTTTTTATGAAGTTTAATGAACCATTTATTATTTACTAATCAATGTGATGATAAGATAAGAAGAATTAAATTAGAAACTGGCTCATAATTCAAAGCTTTCTCACTCATAAATGTCAAAGTGCCAAAATTAGAAATAGGTATTTTCCCCCAAAATATTTGGATCAGCTTGGATTTTTTCCCCTACATTTCTTTCATGGTGTAGATAGGTGTTCAGGTCAGAATACGTGAAGAAATTTAATGATTCAGTATGAATGCTTTGATTATGTACATGTGTACATATATACATATACATACATACTTATATCTCTTCGTCTTATTTCTCTGTCATCCATTTTCTGTTAGTTTGTGATTTTATATATAAAATTTATCTATTATCTGTTCATCTGAATTTATCTTTTAATGTTTAAATGTCTTTCTTTTTGTTTTTTGCTTTCTCTCTCTCTCTCTCTCTCTCTCACACACACACACACACACACACACACACACACACACACACACACACACACACACACACACACACACACACACACACACACACATACACACATACACACACACACACACACACATACACATACACATACACATACACATACACATACACATACACATACAGACCTATATACATGAAAAGCTGTTTCAATACATTGACACAGACAGCAAGAACAAATGCAGTATTTGTATATGTATATATGAATGTATGTATGTGTACATGCTGTTAAACCATGTGACAACTGAGTAAAGTATGATTCTTCAAAAAAACAAAAAAAATGTAGTTATAACTGTTACCAGTATAGGTTTATTTTTATTTACTTAAGTTGCCATTGAATTTGGCATATACAGTATAGGCATATATTACATGAAGCACAAAAGACTTTACACAATTGTAACTGTCGAGCCTGATATTGGAGCAAAGCTGCCACATTTGCTGCACTGTGATTAAGCTATAGGATTAGTTCTGCAATTTGAGAATTGGATTGAAAATCAGAGGGTGACAATCATACACTCTTACTCTAATCTAGTCCAAAATTTTCTCATCTAAAAGAAAAAAGGGAAACAAAAAGAAAGGAAACTTCATATTTTTTAGACGACTGCTTCTAAAAGATGGGATTTATTTTTTGCTCATATTTTTTTTTTTTTTTTTTTTTTTTTTTCTTCTTCTTTTCTCAAATAGGTCTCCCATGAGTCTTCTTTCCTATTTAATTGCAGCACACTTCATTCTCATGATAACATGGTGTGTGTGTGTGTGTGTGTGTGTGTGTGTGTGTGTGTGTGTGTGTGTGTGTGTGTGTGTGTGTGTGTGTGTGT
>BOPN01000431.1:92500-97500 GCA_017312705.2 Penaeus japonicus | reverse complement strand
GATATTTTGAATTCGAAAATTACCGTAAATCAATTTTTAAAATATTAGAAAAAGGTACAGTAATAAGAACTGAATTGATATATGAAGGGAAGAACTTTTGTGAAATCAAAAGTAAATCGAAATTAAAAAGTGTATATTACCCGACAGAGACTGAACGGTAAGTAGATTTCAAACACCGACTGAAACTTCAAAAACTTAAATGAAGCTTCGAATGGATACTCGAGACATTATCCAGACCACGTTATAAAGGGATAATCGGACGTGACTGTACACGTCCAATTCTGTATGCTATCTTTCTCCCTCGTGTTCGCACCTAAAAGTGTGCACGATATGTGTGTATTTCGCGAGTCTCTGGCCCGCGCGCTTTTGTCCGGAGCTCCAGTGGATTACGCAAGACCAACAGGTCCGGGAAGGTCAAAGGTGATCTCCATGACAGCGACGCCGCCCACTTCTTTAAATATTGGCCCCTGCCTTTCATCACTGTCTCCCATTAAGGGAAACTTCTTTCTTCTGGGATACGAGGCTGTCAGGCGTCTGCTCTATGTCGACAATCTATCCATCTGCCTGCATATGTGTCCTTCTCTCTCTCTCTCTCTCTTTCTCTCTTTCTCTCTCTCTCTATCTATATATCTATCTCTATCTCTGTATATATACAGTATGTGTGTGTGTGTGTGTGTGTGTGTATGTGTGCGCGTGCGTGTGTGTATACATGTATGTATATACGAACATATCGCACTCATTCTCACCCTCGTTTTCCTCCTCTTCTCGTCCTTTTCTCCTTTCTTCGTCCATCTTCACCTTCGCCGTCGCCCTCAATCTTGACTCCAAACTTAATCCCACATTTTAATTCCGTTGGTGTCGCTTCCCTTTTCGCCTTTCACTCGCATACTCCACCATGCCCCTACTAGCTCACACTTACTCACTCTCATATATGTATATGTATATGTATATGTATATGTATATGTATATGCATATGTATATATGTATGTATATATATATATATATATATATATATATATATATATCTCTCTCTCTCTCTCTCTCTCTCTCTCTCTCTCTCTCTCTCTCTCTCTCTCTCTCTCTCTCTCTCTCTCTCTCTCTCTCTCTCTACATTTCTATTTCTATCTCTCATTATCTCTCTCCCTCTTTCTGTCTCTCTCTCTCTCTCTCTCTACATTTCTATTTCTATCTCTCTCATTATCTCTCTCCCTCTCTTTCTCTCTATATTTCTATTTCTATCTCTCATTATCTCTCTCCCTCTCTCTCTATGTATATATTTCTATTTCTATCTTTCATTCTCTCTCTCTCTCTCTCTCTCTCTCTCTCTCTCTCTCTCTCTCTCTGGCTCTCATTAGCGTATAATGTACCCCACACACACTCTAACCGGATTTAACACCAGAAGGATCTGATGAGACAAAAGGATTTTTGATGAAGTTCAAACTGGAGACGGAAGCAATTATTACTACGTTCCCTAAGAGCCCTTGTCAACGCCCTTCTGCCTCTGTCTCTGTCTCTAAATCTTTATTTCCTTTTTTTATCATCTTGTGGTTCTCTTTACCATTTTTGAAATCTATTTACATCTCTCCTCACGATTTTTTTTTCTTTACTGCTCCTCAGTCTTTCTAAAAGTCTCCAGTCATCCTCACCACTAAACCACACAACATTAACACTACCACCACACCACTACCACCCCCACCACCTCCTCCACTTCCTTCCCCTCCCCCTTTCCTTCCCCTCACTTTTCCCCTCCTTTCATTATCTATATACCTCATTGTGACCGTTGCTTCAAGGCCAAAAATAACTGGGTTAGGTAGGGATTAGGAGCGCGGTTGGGGTAAGGGCCCAAGGGGGTATACGAAGGGCATGGGGAAGGTTTAGATACAGGGAGGGAGGGAGTGGGGAAGGTGGGGAAAGGTGGGGAGGGTGATGAAGTCTAACTATCCGGGGAATTTGCAAACCCACAGAAGCAAAGCTACCAGCCTCAGCTTTGGTTCTGTGTTGGTTTGCAAAGGACGTTTCTATCACCTGCTGGCTCTCTCAGCGTTTCGCCCCCCCCCCCTCCCCCCCCCGTTTCAGATCAAACAGAAAAAAATCAAGTGCATCGTTGATATAAAAATACAACGGGAATCCAATGTAAACAACATAAAGCCGGCAACTACTCTCGGATATCTAATTAAGCAGTCCCCCCAAATAACCAGAAGGCCGATTCACGCACGAATAAAAGCCAAGTCAAAGGAACAAACCCCTGACAGGGGATCGTATCCGAACAACATATATATCTTGAAAGGACCAGCTGTGATTCCTCCCACTTCCAACACAACAACAAGACCCCGCTAAAACTACTTCTCCCACAACATTATTAAGTACTTGAGATGCTACAGCCGCATTCACGAAATAATCGGAATTGTTTTCAATGGGGTTTGTCCCGCCGTTCGGTTTGGACGATCGAACCGCTCGAATTTCCTTTAGAATTGTCTCGAACGAAGATCGAACCTCCTCTCGGAGCGCTTCATTCTGGTGGCGTTTTATATAACCTTTTGATTTAAAAAAAAAATGCTTAATTTGTTTCGCCTCCCGTTTTCCTTGCGTGTCCTGCCATGTCCGGTATTCTGGGAATACCGGGTGCGTATCCATGTTTCTCAGTACCTACGTTGACTGGTCCCTTTCCTTTCCTTTTCTTTTCTTTACTTCTCTTCTCTTCCTATTCTAATTTACCCTTACCTTGGCTAATCCTATCGTATCCTAACCTAAGGTGAGTAACAAATAACACGTGGACCCTTTGAGAACCACAGACCTCGTACGTGAGAACCTGCTCCGCGACACATGAATCACGAACCGAACCCTTTAGTTAGAGCGATTCGAAAATCTTGACAACAACAACGAGACCAAGAACCATCAATAAATTTTCCCCTTCTATAAAAAGCCTAGCCTAATCGACCGCTCTTATTTTAGCTGTAATCAATTGCCTCTACCGACCAAACTCATCGATCTGGCTTGATTTAGATCCTGGCAAGGTTAAAGCGGAGAGGAGAGGGGAGGGAAGGGGAGGGAAGGGAAGGGAAGGGAAGGGAAGGGAGGGAGGGAAGAGTTAAACGGAGGTTGGAATAAACTTTTAATTCGTGTTTGGTTCCTTGCAATCTCGGTTTTGGACCAGGTCAATGCCACGCTCTTGGTTTCATCATTGCAACTTCGTAACTGCAGCTAAATTGTAAAAAAATATATCTGAGATTTGAAAATGATTGTACTTTAAATCATTACTGTTACTATTGTTATCATAATTACCACCATTGTTATTACTACTATTATCATCAATATCATTAAGATCATATATATATATATATATATATATATATATATATATATATATATATATATATATGTGTGTGTGTGTGTGTGTGTGTGTGTGTGTGTGTGTGTGTGTGTGTGTCACCATCGTCATCACCAACACTATAATTAGCGTTTACAAACATAATCACCATCATCATCATCATCACTAATATAACTATTACTATCGGCATGTGCATATGAACAACCATTCTGCCCATTGCAATTTTTGTTGGGCTGCGCCTCTGGGTACTATCTATCACTCAATGCCCATGACCTGAAAACCCCAAGGGCTTCATACGAGATCAGATCCGAGATCGTGTGTATGCTTTGGATACGTGTGCATGTGTATGTGCATGTGTGTTTGTGCCTGTACTTGTGCATGAGAGAGAGAGAGAGAGAGAGAGAGAGAGAGAGAGAGAGAGAGAGAGAGAGAGAGAGAGAGAGAGAGAGAGAGAGAGAGAGAGAGAGTGTGTGTGTGTGTGTGTGTGTGTGTGTGTGTGTGTGTGTGTGTGTGTGTGTGTGTGTGTGTGTGTGTGTGTGTGTGTGAGTGTGAGTGTGTGTGTGTGTGTGTACATGAGTGTGTGTGCGTGTGCGTGTGCGATTATGCATTTGTTTACCAGTGCAGGTAATCGAAGAGAAAGTCCGCCAGAGGCACTTGCACATTCAAAGCAGACCCTGGAACGACACAAGACATTGCGAAGATCGTGTCTCGCTTCTATGAATAATGAGAATGTACACATCAAGTCTTCTGCACGCTGCAATGATCGTCACTGCTGGATGTCGGGAAAACGTTGCATTCAAGACGTGTGGCTCTTGCCTAGAAATACTGACTTGCGAGGAGGTTCAACCAACTTCCAGTCAGTTGTGTAGAACGAGGATAAGTGATATAAGAAGTATCATAAAACCTGCACCACTTATCCAAACTAAAATATAATGTTAGGGTATGACCACAAAATATCTACTATTCAGCCACAAGCAATGGTGTAGCCTGGCTGGATGTGGATAAAAATCTTGGTTACGTAGTACTCCTTTCCCCTCCCCTCTTAGCTCCCCCCCTCCCCACACTCCACTCTTTAAATAGTTCTCATTTTCTTTCTTATCCCCCTCCCCCCACCCCGACACCCACCCACCTTTGGTATGAATTTCCTGGACATGGCTCAATAATGCCTCGAACCGTGGGAGGGTGCAAGGGGAAGGGGGAAGGCGGTGGGGGGGGAGGGAGAGGGGGAAGGGGGAAGGGGAAGGGGGAAAGGGAAGAGGAAGGGGAAGGGGAAGGGAGAGGGGGAAGGGGAAGAGGAAGGGGAAGGGAGAGGGGGAAGGGGAAGGGGAAGGGAGAGGAGGAAGGGAGAGGGGGAAGGGGGAGGGGGAAGAGGGGGGGGGTGCCACTTCCTGCATCAGCATCCGAGGCAGCTCAGCACACGACCGCCGACGCCTCACACAACACGACGCGTCACAACGACCCGTCTAAGACTCCACTGAGGAGACGTGGACTCAAAACAGAACGCCTGTACATACAGTGTTATACCTCTCGACGTACCAAAGGCGCCGGTGTTAAGTGTTCAGGATGCGTTCTCACATAGACACACACACATATACATACACGAAGTACAGCTCTGACTTTTTCTTCGAAATCCTCAAGTGTGCTGTTTTTTGTTATTGTTGTTTTAAGTTTG
>BOPN01000431.1:75000-80000 GCA_017312705.2 Penaeus japonicus | reverse complement strand
CGTCGCAGTTGTTTCTTTTTCTCTTTATCAATACACAATATCTAAAGGGTAATACACTAGCTATCAAAATGCGATGTACTCACCACTTGTTTAGGCGTCGCCATTTCAAGACGTCACAAAACTTCGCAGACAAGAACTTGGACAGTGCTTCTTCCACGATTGCACTCTGACAACTGTTTACATTGCGTCAATTCGTTCACATCTTGGAGGCTGGTCTATGACGTTTCGTGACGTCACGGATTCCGTGGCCGTTGATTGGGTGCCGGGAACGTGACGTCGTAGACTTTTGGCCCATTGCCAGTTACTCCGTTTGAGTAGTATGGAAAATGTCAATGAATTAATTACTTCGTTTATTTAGCATGTGTGAGCCTAAATTACTGACAATGATGATTTTCTTAGTTCTATTATAGTGTGTAAATGTAATCTAACAGATCTTTTTCAACCATTTGATGTTGAATTGGCATCGCTATCTATATGAAGATACACAGATACACAAAAAGATTAGATAGCAAATTCAACCAAATCTACGCATTTGTCATTTTCGTTTTTTTTTTTATTATGGAGGAAAGCGATTTAATAATCTCCATGTGCAGAATTCACTAATTGACAAGTAAATGTATGAATGTTATCGAAGACTACTTTTATGGGTCAAAAATGTTATTATAAGGTATTACGCATTACATTTTAACTCTGAAAGATCACTAATGCGTAAATATTAATGGGGTGTTAGGTTTGTATAAAGGCACGTCTATTACCTTTGAATGCAACATAAAACATATATAGTAACAATATTAATAATATTGCGGATGATAAATTGCTTGAATATAGCTTTATTAATGATATTTTGACTATTACTATCACTATTACTTTTATTAACAATGTTACTGGTACTAGTGATAATGATGATGATGATGATGATGACAATGATAATGATAGCAATGATAATGATGACAAAGATGATGATAATAATATGATTATCATAACAATAACAATAATGATTATAATAATAACAATCATAACAATAACAATAGTACTAATAGAGACAATACTAATAATCAAAACAACTCTAATGAAAATAATAACATTAGTGATCTTAATAATATATCTGATAACAAAGTACTATTGGAAACCCTTATATCTATACTTACAAACCATGAGTCTGTACAGCAATGGACCGCGTCAAAAAAAAAAAAAAAAAAAAAAAAAACTCTCTGGAGTATATTTATTACAGCATTAATAAGGTGCTTGTGCAGCGAGCAGTTAAATTAGATTTCAGAAACTCTAATTTGAAGAGTGTGTGTATGTGAATGTGTGTATGTGTGTGTGTGTGTTTATGTGTTTGTGTGTGTGCGTGTCTGTGTGTGTTTATGTGTGTGTGTTTGTGTGTCTATGTGTGTGTGTGTGTGTGTGTGTGTGTGTGTGTCTGTATGTGTGTGTGTTTGAATGCATGTTGTATAAAATAGTATAACAATCGAATAAAGAAAGTATCAGTGAAGAAACTACTAGATCATTTGAAGAATGCAATAGATGTGCCGAATAATTCCATGAAGAGATGTCCATCTAATAATTGTCGAACCAGCGCGCGATCTCAACGGCCCAGAGTTGGATAACCCACTAACCAATGAAAGTACGTGCTTAGGATACCCAATGAACCAGAACATACCGACAATATAGCTGCAGTTCTCGATTTGGTGGGGGGTGGGGGAGGGGAGGGATTCCAAGTTCATTAATCAATAATTATGATAATAAAAAACATTCTCGGAGCAGTAAATTTTTATCATTCGTGCTTTTACATCATTAAACCCAGCTTTGGGTCTCATGTCCTCCAACGCCATCTGATAGCTGAGGCATGTCAAAGGGCACCATTAGAAGGTCCGAGGGGCACCGTTGGATGGGTCAAGGGGGCACTACTGTAGGTGTCGAGGATGTACCAATACTGAGCTGTGCTTAGGGCATCAGCTGACTTTAAATCCTTTAAATTTTTAAATCCTTTAAATTTTCCTATTTACAAGGGCGTATATAAAACTTAGGCACGTTATCCCGTCGGAAATCACCTGCGCGACCCTGCAAACAAAAACAAACTGATAGATCTAAAACAAGAACATGAAAAAGAAAGAAACTAACCGTAAAACATAGGAAACAATACTACCCAAATTACCCTCGCGCACACATCATTAATACATGAAAAAGAAGAATAAGTAAGAACCGTTAGCTACCCCGGTCAATGCAGGCACGGCTTCTGGATCCTCTAGTCACTGTAGACCACAGCAAACCAACAGATTCCAGCTAATCTTCGGACTTTAAGTAGGCTTGGCAAGTGGCTGAAACAGGAATAAAGTCAGCGAAGGGACAGGATCAATGTGATGAAGTGTTACAGAGAAAAGGAGTGATTTTTGGAATGACTTGTAGCGTGAACAGGTAGGAATGCAGTATGTAGCATTGGTAGGATTTTAAATGTTGTAATATGTGCTGATACGAATTGGTATTGACGAAGAATGAGTCGATTTTAATGTTCAAAAGTAAAATAAATAAAAAAAGGATATGCTAACAAATAAGATGTTGCCGATAACCAGCAACCTCTGCAACTGAACCACCTATCTGTGAGCTCATCGCCTTTCTCGAAAACCAAACTTTATGCCAACAATTTTGCATACCATTCTCTTTAATAGCGATCCCAATGCGATGAATCTTCCATTTTACTTCCAGTTTGGCGCCTCCGCTCCACCTGAGCTTTCCAATTTTACGCTCGTAGTGTCCTCCGTTATTTTATTTATTTTTTCTCTCTCTCTCTTAAAGGGTCCACAGGCTACTTTTCCATGGTTTAAAAAACAAACAAAGTTACTGGTTCTGATAGTATCCACTTCAAATTCTATGTCTCCCTAACGTTTTTCGGTTTACAGTGTTTCATTTTATTCGATCAGTGTTCGGAACATTCCTTAGCTTAGGCATACTACTGAAGTCAGTATTCTTGAAACATTTTTTACTTTGCGGTTTTATAAGCCACAATTACTTCCTCTCGGGTTCAAAGCGGATGTTTTTTATCTGACTGATTTAACGAAAATGACGGCATGGCAAGCTGGCGACCATGGCAACAACAACAGAAATAATAATGACGATGTTAATTATAATGACTACGAAGTGAAAATGGTTAATGGCAGTTCGGCTGTTACTTCTACTTTTGTTGTTACTACTAATAATCATAAGGATTTTGAAAAGAAAAAACAATTACTACAATGAAGTTAACCTTAGAAACAATAACTTTAGTGATAACGATGGTGATGGTGATGCAAATGAGACAATGATTTCAAAGGTGACTAAGATGACTAAGATAACAATGACGTAGAACTGTGTTTTCCAACCTGAGGCCAGAATTCATGATGAACCACAGATGCTTATTAGGTACAACTGTCGAATGCAAGTTAGAAATCATAAATTAACTGCTACACATTATACATTAATTTATACGGGTAACAGGAAAGAGAGAGAGAGAGAGAGAGAGAGACAGACAGAGAGAGAGAGAGAGAAAGAGAGACAGAGAGAGAGAGAGAGAAAGTGAGAGATAGATAAATATATATATATAGAGAGAGGGAGGAGAGAGAAAGAAAAATTGAGAGAGAGAGAGTGAGAGATAGATTGATAGAGAAAGAGAGAGGGAGAGAGAAAGAAAAATTGAGAGAGAGAGAGAGAGCAGATAGATAATCTAATAACTGGTGCGGGTTCAAGAGATCCTATTCTAGATTCTATGCAAAACCTGCATTGCTCATTCCGCCTCGCTGGTGCATGCTGTGTTGATGACATGCAGAAGGATGATACAGTAAAATGAAACTTCTATTGGATGCAAAGTAGCCTTGCAGTCTTTTCTTTTTCTAACAATCATCACGTGAGAGTAGTTATTTATTCAAAAACGTGTTCTCTACTGTTCTTTATTTCTCAAGGGACCAGATTGATTGAATCCAATAACCTGTTTCTAAGATGGGCTATTTGTACTTGTAATGGGATATCATTGAATGAACCAACGATAACCATAATAAACTTACATTGAGACGCTTTTCGCCTCCAAATTAGCTACATTATTATATTTATCCTATAAACCAATAACATTTATCAACGATGATAATTTCGAAACTGTAAAATCCTATGTTGTAAACGATATATCTAAGAGTACTATTTAAAACATACGTGCTGATAAAACTTACTGTTTTCTTTCAATTGAGACTGTAGTTTATGGAGACGTGGATCTTGAATGTTGAAATTAACTTGTGTCTATTTATTGCCTTTGTTCTGGGTATTCCTTGTACCACTGGCAATTCTGTTCTATCTATTTATCGGTTGATTTATCTATTCTCCTAGAAAAACGTTGTAGATTTTACTTGGCTCAACCGGCGTGGATTCTGTGCTTTCTTTTTGCTTCAACTAAATATCATGTGCTATAAAACAGCCCAGTGCGTGGCGTAATAATAGTAATACTAAAGGCCGACAGCAAAATAAATGATAATAATGAATATGTAAAATGAATAAATACACAAATCTATCAAAAGAATTATAAGATGCTGCATATATCACTAACTTTTTACATGCGAGCACGAGGTACACATACACGCACACGCACACGTACACGTACACACACAAACACACACACACACACACACACACACACACACACACACACACACACACACACACACACACACACACACACACATACACACACTATTCTCTATATTTCCATGCGTCTGTGTTCAAAGTAAACAACATAATTAGCGGGAAACGAAGCGTACCAAGGGAAGCCAACCTCGCAAGTAGCAACGGGCGTCTGCCATCACCATGGCAACGAAAGGGAAGAGGGAGGGGGGAGGGGGGGGGGCAAGTGCATACACCGGGATGATGAAGTGGGAAGGAAAGAAGGTAATATGTAGTGCCTGCTCGTGCCACCTATTATTAACGTGAAGCTTAATTAAAGGGATTATGCGAGATGTGGGAAGCGTACGTGAAGAAGGAGC
>BOPN01000431.1:57500-67500 GCA_017312705.2 Penaeus japonicus | reverse complement strand
ATGGATATGATGACTCTTTCAGAAGAACCTAATTTCCTTTTATTCTTTAATATAACTCCTATTAATCCATTCAGTTTTTAGTGTTGACAGTCAATTGCTCTAATAAATCATGGAATCTTTTCTTTTAATGAAATAAAGTAATTCTACAAAGAATATTTTTCACTTTCATTTTCAATCTTGTGTCATCACCAGTAATAAGAAGGACCACATATGTTGCCTTGAGACATCTGACTAGTATTCACAGGTAGATCCTAAAAACATCATTTACAATCTCAGCGTATGTGTGCAGTTTTCTTCAGTTGTACACTGGTTCTCAGGCTAATCAGGATAATTCAAGGGTCATCTGACTTGTTGGTAAGTCCATCAGAACAGTTCACTCAGACATTTGATTGTCCATCAGTGACACATTGATTTGGTATTGTTGAAGGTTTTGTTCTCATTTTTAAGAATCTTGAAATCTTTAAACTTTTATGTCAGTGGGTCTTTAGATGATATATTCAAAGAATCTACAAGCAATCCACGACCTTCTCTTGGCTGTAAAGAAAGGAAGAAAACATTAGATCATGTGAATAATCTTACTTTTTAATAAATCTAATGATAATTGACATCTTTAATACATCTAATATAATCATAATTTCATCTCCTCATGTTTAATACCATAAAAAAGAGGATCCGCTTGCTTCTACTTACTGCAATCTTGTTGTGCTTCAGTTTGCTAAGAATTCCACGAGGGGCATTCTGGGTAAACTGGACTTCCTCTTCTTCACCATCATCTAGAGCGCAAGATTCAGCTGGAGGGAGTTCCATCATACCATCCTGGAAAGTAGGCAGGAGCTTGAATATACATCCATCATACGTCAGATAGTAGAACATCATTTTTAAAGGCCAACTAAATATTGAGATAAAAAGATCTCTATGACTTTTGGTTTCCCATACATCCAAATTATCTAATGACTGCTTATACACACTGATTATGAATACTAGCCTATCTAAAACATGTCACCCATCTTTCTTCTTCCTTGAAGATATTTGAACTGTTCTCACCTTTGAAGAAGCACTCGCCACGAGTTTCATGTATTTGTATTCAAGGCGTTGATTCTTCTTCCACAGGCAGAAGAGGAGCAGGCATAACATCAGGGCCATACTTACTGTACTCAAGACAATGACCTGAAAGATTTTCACTCATGACATAATGATGACAATGATTTTCTTCCAATTATTTTCTCAGTATGTGGATTAGGAGAATTTAAAAAGAAGAATTCACCCTACCTCCACAATGAAAGGTAACCTCGTGGAACATGCAACCGTGCGGCCTTGAGGGAGATTATCAGGAGCAATGCATGTCTTTGGAGTGATGTAGTGCACAGGTTGCTTTCCATCCTTACATTCTCCACGAACAACACTGTGTTTGCAAATGGAAACTATCATTTATAGGAAGTAAATAGTTTGCATTAATTATTCTATGAGCTTCCTATTTTGTTCGTGATAATACAAGTACCTAAAATGTTTACTATGCCTTTACACACACACACACACACACACACACACACACACACACACACACACACACATATATATTTTTCTTTTCTCTTTTGTTACTTGCTTTTATTAGCTGAAACTTACATCAATTCACTCTCAGAGCACTCAGGGCAGCCAAATGCCGATGACCACAAGAAGTGGAAGTTACATCCATCACAAGTGCCATCTGGACACTGCTGCGGCAAAGTCACTTTTCCATCTCCAGGCTGATCTGGGTCACATCGAAGAGTTATTGTTGTGCTCCGGCCCTCAGGACATGCTCGAGTGGACCTTGAGAAAGGAGATAGAATCAGTGAAATTTAATATGATAAATCATTCTTTAATAAAACTCCATATACTCCATTAAAACAAACAACAAAAAGGTCAAATGACCTTGATCTGCTATTTATACAGTCTTTTTTTAGGGAAAAAATAATTGCATCCAGTGGAGCAGTACTCACATAGGTGTTGTATAATAAAAATGCAAATCCCTTCTACTTGTATGATTTGGTTGAACAAACTCTTCAATCACACTAATATTCAGGTATGAAGAGCTGGTTGTGACGCCAACGAGATGATCTCCAAGGGAAACTGACTGTGTTGCAATAGCTCCAACTCTAAAAAGACCAGACATTCCTTCCACTCCTGGCACTATGGTGGACCGACAAACACGTGACGCTACCTGTAACGTACACCAAAAGTAAAGCAAGAGACCAGATTCATAATATTCAAATAGTAAACAAATAGCGATAATTATTTAAACATTTATGGTGAAACCTTGAGTATAAATATAGATCCATAATCATTGTTTGTGCATCAGTACTTTCTGTCCAGTACTTACTGTTGAAACTTCACCCTCCATGTTGTATGTGACATTATTTGTACATACTACACTGGTATTTCCACAAAGAGAAATATTAAACATGTGGTAGAACTTGGTCCCTGAGGAGGTAAAGAGTGTGCTGCCCATCACTGCCCGTGCACTGAGAAAAGATTTTTGAGTATGAGATTTTGTTTGAGTATATAGCAAGAATGTTCATTTATACAACTGATATTAACCTATTGTGTACAGCCATCATGACATACATGACACAGGAGCTTTGGCCTGATGACAGGAGTCATGATGTGCATGATGTTGAGGGATTTTGTATTATGCTATGAGAAATAAGTGAGTGATGATAATCATAATGACTATAATTGACATAATAAGCAAAATGGGTTTCACTTAACATCCAAAAACCTAGATGGCACCATTTTCTTCTACCACCAGCAGGAAAGAGAGCCTTGAATGGCACCCTTTCATGGTCTCTAGCAAGCACTATCTTTATAGAGCTGTGGCACAGCAAGCTGCTGACCTCTTGCTCTAAAGTACCACCAATGAAGGATGTGCAGACAGAACAAGAAGAGGAAGGGGACTCAAGCCATGCCCAGTGTCTAGAATGTGCCCCTGTGCCAGTAGGGATGCCTTTTACTGTGGTACTGACAGTCATAAGCACAGGTTTCCTTCCTCTTCCCTACCTCTTCATGGTATGTTCATTGTGGATGGTTATATATTTTGTATTCGTTCATGACAGTACATGAATATGGAAAAATTAATTTGCTTTTTGTTCTCCCATAAAACAGCAATACTTCTATCACACTGAGTATAAAGAAAATAATGAGCTAATAGGGACCTTATATTATAATTTTAGTCAAGTGCAAGTCGCTCAATACAACAAAACACACAAAAATCAAAACACAAAAATGGCTCCAGTTTTATCATGACTGACTGAAATAGAGTGGAAAAAGTCAAAGTATGTTGTGCAAAGCTGCCTCGCTCTGAAATGAAACCCCCCTTGGAGATTGGTCAAGCATCCACAATGGGTTAATAAGAAACAAACTATTTATTAATCCATATTCTAAAGAATTTGATATGCTCAATGTATACTACATATATATTCTTGCAACCCACCAGTTCTTTCAACATATTCTTCATTGTTAACTTACTGCCTTCAAACAGCCAAAGCTCACATTCATTTTTAAAATCTGCATTCAGTCATTACAAGATACAAACATAGTCATCATAAAAAAAAAAAAAAATTGGCTAATAATGTAAAATGTCTTACCTGCTGATGTTAGTGAGGTCATATGTATAGTTATCCACACTAAGCCTGCACTGAACTATGCAAGTAAGGTGGTCTGGAGCTGTGAGTCCAACACCACATGGCAAGCATGACTGAGGTCCATAAGGGAGGGGATCTGTCACAACAGTATTGGCAGGGCAAGGAGTGCATTCTGTTGTGCTGTTCTCAATGTACTGTCCAGCTGGGCATGGGATGCAGCCTGCTGCTTCTGAGGTCTATTGTTTAAAAGAAAAAAAATATATATTTGATATTTTCCATATCTTATTCAATTTATTTCATAAAAATCAACATTCTGTAATCATTTAGGTTCTAAAGTTAACCAGAATATAAAGTGTTGTCAAACATAACATAATTTAATATGTTGGTATCATTGCCATTGCTGAAAACTCTAGATTCACCAAAAGCAAAGAATGATAAAGGACATGCTATCACAGCTCATAACGCCACAGATTAGAAACTGACCTGTGGACATGGTAGGCAAGATGAAGCTCCTCCGTCAATGGTGTTGGTGACATTGATGTTGTATACCTTGGCCATGTCAGTTTCATACATGCGTAATGTGCTGGACTTCAGATAGCTTTTTTCCCATGATACCTGCAAGAAAGTTTTAACAGTAAATAAGTGAGATTTACCTATGGCAGATGAATACTTACTAGTAAAAAAACAATAAATTCGAAATATGTAAATAAAAACAACAACAACATAAACCAGGTATTGTAATAATATATAAAAACAGTTTTAAACATCATTTTACACTTCATAGTAACACAATATGTGCAACATCAAGGTTTTATGATGCAAAGATTGACTCCCTTTATCTTTACTACAGTACATCTACATCATCATTTCCCTAATTACACTCTAATAAGGTATTTGGTTAATCAAATATATAGCCATTACACAATGACTAGAAAATACTTAAGTCTTAACTAAATAGCAAATTGTAAGTAAAATTATTTATTTTGAGCAGTATGCTGAATACTGTGTGTATTTTGTGCCCTATTTCATAAATTACAAAATGTACTTTTCTAACTCTAGTAGAAATTCTTTAAACTTAACAAACTACAGGTGTTATCTTAAGGCCCAATAAATTACTTTTTACAGAAAAATTCTTTGCTTGCTTAACTTACCATTAAAGAAATACCTTCATATAATTTAGAAAAAGAAAACAATAAACATATAAAACAAAGATATACTGCTCACACAACACTGATAAATATCATAGGATTCATCAAAAATAATAGTTACCTTCTGGAATGCCCAAGAAAAGGTGTAGGAATCATTACGAGTAACGATGTAATTGTAGTACATTCGTGGCTGAGGCCCAGTCCACCTCTTCAGCACTATCACCCCCTTCTTGGTCGATGCCTGAGAACAAGATCCAGTTTAGAATAATAGACTTTGACATACTAACAATTAACTGAGTACTATGGTGATTATCATTTACTAACAATTTTTGGAACATATCTATTTTGAATGTGATGATGTTCAGTGTAAGATATTCTAATCTAATGGCAAAGACACTATAAACAAACCTCCATGAAGACAAATTCACAGTCAGAAGCACATGATAGCTCAAAGGTGAAAGATATACGTCCAACCTCCATAGGTCTTCCGCCCATTTCACGTCCTCGGAATCCACCAACCTGTGAGTAAAGTTTCAGTTAAGGATACAAAAATTCTGATAGTAACACTGCCTATGTACTTTTGAAAAATACCTTTTATCTAGTTTTAAAGAAGGAATATAAATAAATAATCTTTAAAAAGCCATTCTATCAGTTAGATTTTTATCTGATTTGTTAGATATTCTGCAAATAAATGTAGTTAACTTACTTTGAGACTAAGAACAAGGTAGGCATCATCAGCATGTCCACGACCAGAATGAATATGGTCACCTGCAACTTGCCAACCCTCTGAGTTGTTGCATCCAATATCTGTAAAGATTAAAAAAGGACTTCAGGAAACCATAATTGCATGAAGATAGCAACAAGGATTAAATAAAAATGAACACATACCATGAGCATTCATTCTTACATCCACATCAGCTCCTAATAACTTCCTTTTCTCATCTTAAAATCATAGTCACATTAATGAAATCACTAACCATCAGAAGACATGCAGGTAGCAGCCATCCTTGGTGGCATTGCTGTCCACCACTGGTACTGGTAGCCATAATTAGGAGCAGTACTTGGTGGGCACGGCTTACAGGGAGACAGTCCATCACTGTGTTCCCCAGGTGGACAAAATACACAACCTGTGTGATGTGATTTTATCATTAGATGACAGCACTAAAATAGAAAGTGTAAAAGAGGCATTTTCTGACCCTAATCTTCTTAGTACATATGAAGTATGCACAATACCTTAATAGTAAAATATAACTTTGAACATAACATAATAATACTGAGTCAAACAGCCCATTAAACAATAAAATTAGATGCCAATATAACACCTTGTCCAGCAGTATAGTGCATTCCAGGATTGCATGGAGGACACATCTTAATTTCTCCTGATGGTGGTAACCTTACTGAGCCTTCCATCTTTATTCGGCATACACGAGGCTCAACCCATTTATAGACAGCACGTGTCTGTAAGAAGAAAGAACTTAGTGAAATGATGCCATATTGCAATGTGTCTGATATGAAAACATCAATTACATGAATAGGATACTACAGACAAATGAAAAATAGCTCCATGAACAGTCTATGCAAAATCTAGTTGGCAATATATGTCTATCAATATTTCAAATATTTCAAAAGTATGTTACACAGCACTACTTTTTAGTAGTTTCGTACCTGGTTCTTCTCATCACAAGGTGAGTCAATCTCATAGTAGTCTCGTGAAGTACAAGGTGGTCGAGGGAGGCACTTAGCTGAGCCTTTTGGTGCATATTCAGTCACAGGGTCACATGGGAGGCACTCTGATGATCCTCGGGGGGCATACGTGTTTTCCTCACATTCCTGGCACTCTGAGGAACCCGGCTTGCTGTATGTTCCAGCAGGACATTCTGTGCACTCAGATGAGTGTGCTACACCTGTGTGGATATGAAAAAGAACTTGTTAACTATTCACCTTCATTAGAAGTTTAAGTTGAAGCATCAAGACATCCACATTTCACTCCTTTATTTTTAAAGATAATGTTATCTAGCAAAAAAAAAAAAAGGGAACTTACCACTTATCTGGATACTCTTAATCATCACAGGTCTAGAAGAGCCACCAGCTTCTATACCAATGGTCTTCCAGTGCAGTACATTGAGGCCAGGTTTAAGTTTGACTGTGCGTGTCTGCCACTGTCCTTCCCTTGTGATAGGGGGCCATTTGTAGTCATCACCATCATCAATGCTCTGGCATTCTTTATCTTGTGCCTGCAAATAAGGAGATTAAATTAATGTACATTTCATTTAGGTGTAGTCATTGGGAGTATCACTAACATAATAGTCATCAACATATACCAAGGATCTAATCTGCAGCATTATACTTTCTATATTGTATATCCACTGGAATGGTACAATATGATTATCATATATGATTAATAAGTAAATTTAAATTCAGTATAATCATATAACATGAATCTGTAACAGGAAATTCTTACCTGAAATTCAAATATGATATTGTCATCTGTGAACTGGTAGGTATATTTGACAGCACCTGGCTTCACCAGCTTAACTGTGTAAACAAGGACTGCTGCACACTGACCACCTCTGCTTGCAAGGACATCACCACGTGGTTGCCAACCATAGCTGTAATAAATAGCATAATTAGTATAACACAAGAATAAAATATATTTCATCATTTATACTATATAAAAAACACCAGAAGTCTAATGTCATCAGAAATATCAACTATAAATGCAAGAGCAAAAATGCCCTAAAACCTTATGAATTTACTCATCTCACACTTACGCCCCACAGTCCACATCGCCTCGCCTCCTCCCAGCAGAAAATGCTGATCTGAGAGCTTCTGTGTATGAGCTGAAGCCACTTGGAAGCTTAGTCCAGTTATCAAAGTATACACCTCCTCCAAGAGAGTAGGTGCTGTTTGGACAAAGTGAACATTCTAGCTTGCTGAGGTTGAGGAACCAGCCAGGGTCACAAGAAATACCTGTGTAGGAGTTCATTGTTAATCAATTAAAAATGAACACCAGCAGAGAAAATCTGTTTATGCAATTTGATATTTACACATGTTCAGTATCCCAAATCTGTTGCTCGATAAAGTGGCAATGTTTTTTTTTTTCTAATGTTTTAATTTATGCTAAAGAGAGATCAAAGATTGGGGTGAACTGCTGATAGACCCCATATCTATAACACAGACATCTCTGATTTTTAATTAAATATTGGTTATATAAAGGTACAAGTTACAGAAACTCTGCCCCCAGAAAAAATGTTTGGTAAAGTGATGAATGGAAGGTTTTTTAGTTTGTATTATTACATATAAAAATGTGTGCTCTTTAACAATATGGAAACTGGATGCTTGTTAGATTTAAAAGAGTTAGAAATGTCCGCCTTTCTCCATACCATTCTTGCCAATAAACATAAAAAGGGCAGTGAAACTCAATTTTGCAAGAAAAAGAATACAGTCTTGCTTGAACTTACTGCAGTCTTCCGTTCGAGTTGGAGGGTTGGGAGCACCGCCCACACACTCTCCAGGCTTGGGGACACTCACCCTCCATCGACCACCCTTCTCATCACACTCAGTAAACTCATAGTGGAAATCCTCCTGTAACAAAATAATCATATTTACACTAACATAAGTGTATTAATGGGCATAGTGTCTTGGCAAACTGAGACTATGACATCAAAGATCACTGTTATGGGAGGATAAAATAAATGCTGAAGTAACACTCTTGGCAGTAGCATCAAAATTAAATAAATACATGAGATGTACTTAATATAATTGATTGGTTACTTAGCTTAATAAAAAAAATTATCTATAGTTTTCCTATAGATACATAAGGAAATTATAGCATTCTATATCAATTATAATACTGGTACCATAGGACCTATACTAATTCCTCATGAACAATGTTAAAATCATAGAAGAAATGTACTTGCATAGTATAGATAACACAAAAACAAAAATACATTCTACTTTCTTTCATCACCTGCAAATGTAAGTGAATAAAATAAAAAAATAAAATAATTAAACATAAACATTAAAAAATCTTTGATGTCATCACCAACAAATATTTTTCATTTGGGCAGAGATACTGTTAACAATCTAATCAAAAGATAGATAAGCCCATTTCAGATCAAGTACTTACAGGTAAGGTGTTATAATGGGAGATAATAATTACTGATATGAATGCAACCTTTCCAAGGATTAAGGTTAAAGAACGAAGGACATTTAATGGCGACTGGGAATACATGCCCCCCCCCTCACCACCCCTTTCAGATTTGTGAATAATTGATTTAATATTTAACACTGGGCAGTTCACTTATAACTTGTCTTTGGTAAAAATATAAAGGTAAATAGCTCATATGAGGCACAAATCTACAGATCTATCTCTTTTTGAAAGGTATGAGAGCCAATTTCTAACATAAATTCTCCCCTTCCAAAGATATCTTAACATATAAAAGTGAGGATAACTTTTTTCCCAATTATTTTGCTTGTTTTAGGAACAATACAGAAGAGCTTTCATAAAACATGTCTTTACCACCCTCATACTTCTAACAATGTGTCATTTCATAATGGTTTACACACCCCTCATGCCAGGTTGATTACTATAGTAATTGTAGGACCAGAGGGAAGGATGGGGGGGGGGAGTGATTTCAATCTGGTGCAAGATTTGAAGCATGCAACCTTTTTTTTCCCTACATACGCCGTATCATAGGGGCTGAGTTAACATATAACGATCTTTATACATTCAAACTTTTACCTAAATCATTTCTAATTCACGTTGTTGTCACAGCCAAATTGCCTTCCTACATATGAAAATTAGATTTTTTAACATTATAATTAAATTCAAGTTAGGTCTTCATTCAGCTTTGTGTGTGTGTTTATGTACGTATCTGTGTGTGTGTGTTTGTGTGTGTGTGTGTGTGTGTGTGTGTGTGTGTGTGTGTGTGTGTGTGTGTGTGTGTGTGTGTGTGTGTGTGTGTGTGTGTGTGTGTGTGTGTGTGTGTGTGTGTGTGTGTATGTAGTTGTGTGTTTGTGTGTGTGTGTTTTTTTGTGTATGTGTGTGTTTGTGTATGTGTGTGTGTGTGTGTGTGTGTGTGTGTGTGTGTAGTTGTGTGTTTGTGTGTGTGTGTGTGTGTGTGTGTGTGTGTGTGTGTGTGTGTATGTGGTTGTGTGTGTGTGTGTGGTTGTGTGTTTGTGTGTGTGTGTAGTTGTGTGTTTGTGTGTGTGTGTGTGTGTGTGTGTGTG
>BOPN01000431.1:52500-55000 GCA_017312705.2 Penaeus japonicus | reverse complement strand
TCTCTGTCTCTGTCTCTGTCTCTGTCTCTGTCTCTGTCTCTGTCTCTGTCTCTGTCTCTGTCTCTGTCTCTGTCTCTGTCTCTGTCTCTGTCTCTGTCTCTGTCTCTGTCTCTGTCTCTGTCTCTGTCTCTGTCTCTGTCTCTGTCTCTGTCTTAAGTCCTTATTTACTGGTTGCCATCCATTTTCAAAACCACTCTGCGTGTTAGCTTACAAATTACGAGAAATAAAAACAGTAATTTTTCGTTAACATTAATGCTGCACACGCAGTCAAGTCGTGCCGATTACTTTTAATAAACCTAATTTTCTACTGAATTCTCTCTGGATCTATAGCCTGGATATGTGTATTGCCAAACAACGAATACACACACACACACACACACTCACTCTCTCTCTCTCTCTCTCACACATACACTCTCTCTCTCTCTCTCTCTCTCTCTCTCTCTCTCTCTCTCTCTCTCTCTCTCTCTCTCTCTCTCTCTCTCTCTCTCTCTCTCTCACACACACACAACGGTATCTGTGACGACCAGGAGAACCATTTGATTATAAACAGAAGAATCTGTCTCACTTCGGGAAGAAATAATAAAAGAATTGATAAAAAAAATAAGAAGACGAAAACAAGGAGAGAAGGTAGAGATAAGTTGAAGAACAGTATATACAGCACGAGCGTAGATAGATAGTGAAGCCGCGAAGAGAGGACAGGATGTTTGAGCTTGTTATCTTATCAGGTTTTCAACATCCTGGTGGAAATCGGGAGACGTGCTTCTAAAATTCCTTCAACCTCCTTCCGGCGGAGCGACGCGTCACACAGAAATGGCACTCTGGGGAAGGGCTGCTCCCCCGGGCCCTGGCAAGCAAAGCGAAACCCCACTCTGAGGGATGCAGATGACTGTGTTCCGTTGCACATATTGAAATCAGATACAGATACATACATGCAATTGGAATCACACACAGATACATACATACATGCAATGGAAATCACACACAAATACATACAAGAATTGAAATCACACACAGATACATACATGCAATGGGAATCACTCACAAATACATAAATGCAATGGAAATCACACACAAATACATACATGCAATGGAAATCACACACAGATACATACATGCAGTTGAAATCACACACAGATACATACATGCAATGGAAATCACACACAAATACATACATGCAATTGAAATCACACACAAATACACACATGCAATTGAAATCACACACAAGTACATACATGCAATGGAAATCACACACAAATACATACATGCAATGGAAATCACACACAAATACATACATGCAGTTGAAATCACACACAAATACAGACATGCAATTGAAATCACACACAGATACATACATGCAATGGAAATCACACACAAATACAGACATGCAATTGAAATCACACACAGATACATACATGCAATGGAAATCACACACAAATACATACATGCAGTTGAAATCACACACAGATACATACATGCAATGGGAATCACACACAAATACACACATGCAATTGAAATCACACACAGATACATACATGCAATGGAAATCACACACAGATACATACATGCAATGGAAATCACACACAAGTACGTATATGCAATTGTAATCACACACAGATACATACATGCAATGGAAATCACACAAATACATACATGTAATTGAAATCACACACAAATACATACATGCAATGGAAATCACACACAAATACATACATGCAATGGAAATCACACACAAATACATACATGCAATGGAAATCACACACAAATACATACATGCAATGGAAATCACACACAAATACATACATGCAATGGAAATCACACACAAATACATACATGCAATGGAAATCACACACAAATACATACATGCAAGGTAGTTAGAAATTGCCATGCACACATGCACATTTCACGTATAAGGTCAAAAGAACAAAACGCCCACTCTTTTTCATCTAAACAATGGTAAATTAAGATCCAGAATTAACGATCAACAGAAAAAAACTTACACACATAATACCTTACAAAGATAAAAAATAAATAAATAGATAAATAAATCTCCAACGAAGTGTGGATAATATAAGTAACAAGGGATCAGAGGCGACGTGATGGCTATAGAGGATTTATCGTCTGGCGCGATCGGATTTTGTTTTTTTTCTTTTTTTTTCGCGGTTTATGTCTTTATACTTGCGATATCTCTTCCACTACCGCCCTCCCCCCACCTCCCACCCCCCTCTCTTCTCTCTCCTGCTCTTTCTTGCTTCATTGTATATATGACTACAACCCTCCCTCCTCCCCCTCCCCTCCCCCCTACCACCTTTGTCACTACCAACCCTCCAACCATGATCGACCCGCTGAAGTGTTATGGCGCCCGCATGCAGTTCCTACTACTCCTACCCCCTTCCCCCTCCCTCCCTCCGCCCCCCACCCATCTCCCCTATCGCCGCCCCCCCTCCCCTCCTTTCAGCCGCCCGCCATCCCCTATTACCCCCCCTCCCCCTCCCTTTACCCC
>BOPN01000431.1:37500-40000 GCA_017312705.2 Penaeus japonicus | reverse complement strand
TATATAATATATATATATATATATATATATATATATATAAATATATATGTATACACACACACACACACACACACACACACACACACACACACACACACATATATATATATATATATATATATATAATATATATATATATATATATATATATACATATATATATGCATACATACATATATATGTATATATATATGTATGTATATATGTACATATATATTTATATATGTATATATATTTATATATGTATAGCTATTTGCTTACATAATATGTTTGTGTGTGTTAATTACAAGCCTTTTATTTTCTTTTATCCATCTCTAAAATTCTTCAACTTTACCAAGAGGAAAGCCAAGTTCTAGAGAAAGGACCTGATAATTATGCATAAATAAAAACATACTTTAATATAATTAAATATTTATTAATAAGAAAATATATCACAGTTTGCCTATTGGTATGTGTAACTACCAAAGATCATTTATATTTCTATCTCAGTACTTGAAATTAAAAAAAATACATAATGTTCTTCTATAACTACAACTGGATGACTTCAGACACTGCTATCTTGCAGATGCATTTCTCCATTCATCATATATATGCCCATGGAGGAAAATATTTCAATGACATATACAAAGAATAACATCTTGCATACCATAGAAATACTTCCAAGTTATTATATGCAATCTCTTAATTTTTACTCACACCCACACACACCCACCCACCCACACACACCCACCCACCCACACACACACACCCACACCCACACCCACACCCACACCCACACACACACAACCCCCCCCCCCCCACACACACGCACACGCACAGACACACTCACACTCACACTCACACCCACACTTACACCCACACCCACACCCCACTCTTACCACAAACATACAAATCAAGACGAGTAACACAGGAGGGAATGGCACCGGACAAGACATTTTCACAGCTCAACGCATGCAAGGCACTGAGTTTGGGTATCATCGACTGTGGAGTGCCTATGGGTTCACAAGACTCTCAACAAAAGAAGCACTAGAGAATAAAAACATATAAAAGGTAGGCGCAGAAACCACTGTCCTACAAAAAGGAGTGAAACAAAAGTTACATAAGAGTTACTCTAATATAAGCTGCCAAACGGTAAACATGGGCTAAGCAAGCACAACCACTAGTAAAAACTTACACACTATGGAAGGATAATAGAACTTATACAATTACTAGAATCAATATCTTCCTACTCCAACAATGCATAGATAATACATCATTAAATAATGATCATCACAATATGGCAGTGATTGTATATGTAAAAATAAGCATGAGATCAAGCATGAGATCTGGAGCAAAAACACACAAAGTATAACAACTCTTATGTGCAACATGGTAGATCCATTAGACCTGCGGAGAATAAAACTGCATGCGGCATATCAACTTCAGTCTCCAAGCAAGAAGAACACGGATGGCAACTGAAATGCAATCTTATGCTGCATTGATGAAAACCACTTTTTTTCAGAGAGTAAAATTGTTAAATATATGGAACTTGCTATGTATTAAACAACTTAAGCATCAATAAGAAAGAAATCAGTGCCAAAATATTAACCTATGAATTAGAAAATTATCAAAATCTGTGCATTATCCCTTATCATACAAATAGCTCTCAAACACTGATATAAAGCCTATAATATTACTGTACCACCACCCAAATACCTCTTCATCTCACAGTACTACTTTGAAAAAAGGGGCAGGATTTTATAAATGCAAATAGCTCTTCATTAATAGTGTTGATGCTTAAATGGTAGACTCGATGAAAGAATCTCATCACCCAAGTAGCCAGGGGGGAGGGGGGGGGGGTTAGAGGAGGGTTCAAATGTTACAGACTGAAATAGAATACCTCCAACTGGCCACTGCATGAGAGGAGGGAATATTTCCTGTAAATCTATGGTTACAACTATTTCACCTTAAAGCTTGGGAATCATGTGGGCCATATCTTATAGTTTCAACCCATTTATGCCATGTATATATCCACTGTCCACTTTTTTTCTCTTTTTTTTTCCATTTTATTTATGCATAGATGGAGTCAATTAAATGCCATACCTTATCTCACCTCTACCTCATTCCTCTATTTTTTAGGAAAAAGTTTTTACTTCCATTACTGTTATTATTATTATTTGTGTTACTATTATTTATATAATTTTCATTGTTGATATTAAGTTAATAACAACACTAATAGTAATGAAAATAAAAACTTTTCCAGAATTTTAAAGGAGTAGGGTAAAGAGATGAAGTCAGGAAGGCCAGCCAATATAAAAAAGCCATAGCGGATAGTGTATATAACCATCAACTGGTTAAAACATCTAGTGAAGTAATGAATGACAAAATTTCCTGGTCCTAAAAAAGCACTGTGACTAATAAAGTCTACACACTGAATAATTTTATTAACTCATTAACGATTGGGTAGTTTTGGCTCTGGCTGGACATTTTTCCGGGTTATTTCAAAATGCACAGGCCCAAC
>BOPN01000430.1:501927-505453 GCA_017312705.2 Penaeus japonicus | reverse complement strand
AGTTAATTCATGTGAGGAGGGGTGATGGTGAAAAAGGGGTGCCACAGAAAGGATTATATAAATTCAGGGTGCCATCACTGAAAAAAGATTGAGAACCACTGCTCTACAGGCTGATGTAGATAAATCCTTCATTAAGCCGTGAGTGGCTCCGTGGCTCGACTCTTAAAGGTGAAACAAAGGGATTTATTCTTGCGACTCAGGAGGACCAATCACACTCTCAACCAGCAGGAATTATTCGTCGCAGATTTTACGGAAGGAAGCAGACCCGAAATGTTTATTCTCTGATGAACGCACGCAAATTGTTGGTAACACACAAATGGTTGGCCACACGCAAATTGTTGGCCACACACAAATTGTTGGCCACACACAAATTGTTGGCCACACGCAAATTGTTAGCCACACACAAATTGTTGGCCACACGCAAATTGTTAGCCACACACAAATTGTTGGCCACACGCAAATTGTTGGTCACACAAATTGTTGGCCACACGCAAATGGTTGGCCACACGCAAATTGTTAGCCACACACAAATTGTTGGCCACACGCAAATGGTTGGCCACACACAAATGGTTGGCCACACGCAAATCGCTGGCCAAACGCAAATTGTTAGCCAAAGATAAGCTGTTGGCCACACACAAATTATTGGCCACACGCAAATCGTTGGCCAAACACAAATTGTCGACCACACACAAATTGTTGGTCACTCAGCGTCTGGGTGCCCGGTGCCCCGTCTTAGCATCCACAGAGTACGAAACAAGACAGGATTGGAGGGGGTGGGGGAGGGGGGGAGGAAGTCTTTTCATTGGAAACACTTCCAAACGATTGGTACGACCACCAATTCGACCATTATCAATGTCACTATTGTTCAGGTCTTTACCATTAACACCGACAGGAGAAAAGGGAAAAGGAGCCAGCAGACCAAATCATTGTAGTCCGTGATGCTAAAAGTAAAGTTTCATTTTTATTGTAATATATAACTATTCCAGATGATTATGATATAATATAACTATTTTAATTATACTGTTAAAACAATAATATAGTATAACTACTTTAATTATGCTGTTAAAACAATAATATAGTATAACTACTTTAATTATACTGTTAAAACAATTTAAGGAATTGGGCAAGTATACGGATTTAGAAATTGGAATGTCATGATGTTGTTTCCAACCTTAGATTTTTGGTTAAGAAATCATTAAAGAAAAAGTCTGCAAAATTGAATAGAAATGATAATGATAATTGTTATAATAATAATGAGGAGGATAATGATGATAACAATAATGATAATAATAAAAAAATGTGATAATAAAAATTATAATATAAAGTTATAATGACAATGATATTAATAATGATTGTGATGATAATGATATTGATAATAAAAAGTATAATAATGATAATGGTAATGATAATAATGATAAAAGTAGTGGTAATTATGCTAATAAAATAATGATAATGATAATGATGATAAAATAATAATGACAATAGTAATAACAATTATGATAATAGGACTAATGATACTGATAAAAATAATAGTAATTATAATGATACGGACACTGATAATGATAGCCATGATTATGATGGTGATGATAACAATAATCATGACATCAACAATATTGACAATTATTTTACCAGTGTAATATTATAAATATCATTATTCTACCTTATTTTCTATCTACTATATTTACTTCTATCTACCTATCTGCCTGTTTACCTATCTATCTATTTATCTATCAATCTATACAAACACACGTATGCACACACACATATGCGTATACTTGTGTGTATATATATATGTATATATATATATATATATATATATATATATATGTATATATATATATATATATATATATATATATATATATATATATATATATATATATATATATAGAGAGAGAGAGAGAGAGAGAGAGAGAGAGAGAGAGAGATGATAGATATATAGATTAGATAGATAAATAAATAGATAGATAGATAGAAACAAAGATAGAAAGAGAGAGAGATTCATACACACACAAGGTATATATTCTCCTTTTCCTCTTTTTCAATATAAGTCTGTCCATCCATCCAAACAGCTTGTGTGAAGTATAACAAAGTAAAGGAAAAATGGAGTGAAAAACGTTTTCACTTCGGTTCCCAACGTTTAAATCTCGCGGGCATTGTACGAACCGCCAAGTCGTGACTATAACATAAACAAACAGTCAAAAGGCAACAAATATATTTTTGGACATTCGCTGTTCCCTTTTTTTTTTTTTTTTTTTTCTTTTTTTTTTGGGGGGGGAGGAGTTCTTGAGAGGAAACAAATAAATGTTGAAACAAATGCGTGTAGGGTCGTACTTCATCTTAACATATATATATATATATATATATATATATATATATATATGTATATATATATATATATGTATATATATATACATATATATATATATATATATATATCTATATATATATATATACATATATATATACATATATATATATATATATATATATATATATATATATATATATATATATACACACATGTGTGTGTGTGTCTGTCTGTCTGTCTGTCTGTGTGTATGTTTGTCTCTGTTTGTGTAGGTGTATTTGTACTCCCTAAAAACAAACAAATGTTCTCTTAATGAAGTCCCAAGGGAATTCGATCATACAGAAGCAAGAGGGAGCAATCCCAAGTCAACAAGGTTGATAAGCATATACATACACTCAGAAACTCGACCTTACATTGTGTTTACATTTCGTATTGTTTTTGTTATTTTTATTGTTAGTTTGTTTGTCATTAAAACGATGATGTTGCTTGTTATTTAAGCATGATAATATCAATAATAAATACAATGCCTATAGAGGTAATGATAATAATTTTAAAATATAAGTGATAAGGATACCATCGTAATGATAATAAAAAATAATGATAATAGTGATAGTTATTATCAAGATACTCATAAAAGTAAGAATTATAATGATATTGATTAGGATAGTGGCCTTATCATTTTCATTATTATATTTTTTTTATAATTACTATCATTATCTTCATCGTAATCATCCTTATTATTGATACTATTAACCATGGTGATAACAACGATCATAACAATCACAATAATTATGACAGTAATAATAGCAACAGTAATAATAAAGATGATGATGATAATGATAATAATGATAATAATAGTAATAATAATGATGAACACCTTTGATAATTATCAACAATAAAAAATGACATCATCGTCATAAAAGACTAAAATTATCGCAATTGTAACGATAATTATGATGAAAATAATAATGTCAATATAGCTATCATCATTAATACTAAGTATATACTTAAAAACAAACAGACAAAAATAATGTGCACATTGATATCAAAAATGAAAAAAAGGGAAGATATTAAAGAACTGATTAAAGATAAAAAATTAAAAAAATCAATGAAGAATAAAAATAAGAATGAAGGGAGGAAGATAAAGAGGAAGAGAAAAGGGTGAGGGAAAGAGTCGAGAGGGGAAAGAATATTGATAAAAGGGGAAAACAGAAT